>JAIOJX010000006.1:12748824-12778824 GCA_022376925.1 Tragulus kanchil | reverse complement strand
GTTGTAAACTTATTCCAGAAGTAATTATCAAGAAAACTTCAACCTATACTCTGTAGTTCCCTCTAATTTGAGAATAGAACTTCAACAGTAAGAAAGGCGTGGAGTTCAAATCAAGATCAGATTTATTGAAACATAATATAAATCAACTCAACATTCATTATAACATGCATCAACAACTCTAAGCGATGTAACAATAATAATAACTTTAAGATTTTAAAATTATCTCAGAACTCTAAAGTTATTTCAGAACTTTAAAGTTATCTCAGAACTCAAACAGTAAATTATTTCAGAACTCAAACAGTAAATTATTTCAGAACTCAAACAACAAAGTAACAGAAAGATCTTACCCCAGGTCCCTACCCCCCTCAGTATAGGTTTCCATCTTACTCCCTCCATGCCTCCCTCTCCCTATTTCTTCCCCACAATGTCCCTATGTCTATGCTCTGTCTGTTTTTCCATGTGTTCACTGTGTGTGTTATCAAGACCATCCTGCTAGATTCCATATATGTGTGTTAGTATACTGTATTTGTCTTTCTCTTTTTGACTTGCTTCACTTTTTATGATAGGTTCTAGAGCCAGCCACTTCATTAGGATTGAGTCTTCTGCATTTCTTTTAACAGCTGAGTAGTATTTCATTGTATATATGTAGCAGAGCTTCTGTATCCATTCATTCGTCGATGGACATCTAGGTTGCTTCCATGTTCTGGATATTGTATAGAGAGCTGCAATGAAAATTGGGGTACAGGTGCTTCTTTCACTTTTGATTTCATCAGTATATAAGTCTAGTAGTGGGATTGCTGGGTCATAGGGTGCTTCTATTTTTAGTTTTTTAAGAAATCTCCAGACTGTCTTCCACAGAGGCTGTATCAATTTACATTCCCACCAGCAATGCAAGAGGGTTCCCTTTTCTCCGCACCCTCTCCAGCATTTATTGTCTGTAGATTTGTGGATGATGGCCATTCTGATGGGTGTGAGGTGATATCTCATTGCAGTTTTAATTTGCATTTCTCTAATTATAAGCGAGATTGAGCATCATTTCATGTGCTTTTGGGCCATCTGTATGTCCTCTTTGGAGAGGCATCTCTTTAGGTCATTTTCCCATTTTTTGATTGAGTTGTTAGTTTTTCCTGTTCTGAGTTGTCTGAGTTGCTTGTAGATTCTGGAGATTAATTCTTTGTCTGCTGTTTCATTTGCTATGATTTTCTCCCACTCTGTGGGGTGTCTGTTGAGCTTTTTTGTAATTTCTTTTGCTGTACAAAAGCTTTTAAGTTTCATGAGGTCCCATGCGTTCACTTTTCTTTTCAGTACTGCTATTTCAGTAGGTGGGTCAGAGAAGATCCTGCTTTGATTGATGTCCTTGAGGCTTTTGCCTATATTCTCGTCTAAGAGCTTGATGGTTTCTGGTCTTACATTTAGGTCTTTAATCCATTTTGAGTTGATCTTTGTGTATGGTGTCAGGGAACGTTCCAACTTCATTTGTTTGCATGTAGCTGTCCAATTTTCCCAGCACCATTTGTTGAAGAGGCTGTCTTTGTCCCATTTTATAGTTTTGCCTCCTTTGTCAAAAATAAGGTACCCATAGGTGCGTGGGTTTATCTCTGGGTTCTCTATCTTGTTCTATTGGTCTATAGTTCTGTTTTTGTGCCAGTACCATACTGTCTTGATGACTGTTGCTTTGTAGTAGAGTCTGAAGTTAGGGAGGCTGATTCCTCCAGCTCCATTTTTCTTTCTCAGGATTGCTTTGGCTATTCGAGGTCTATTGTGTTTCCATATGAACTGTGTTATTCTTTGGTCTAGTTCTGTGAAAAATGTCAATGGTAGTTGGATAGGGATTGCATTGAATCTGTAGGTGATATTTGGTAGTATGGTCATTTTCACAATATTGATTCTTCCGACCCAGGAACATGGAATATTTCTCCAACTGTTTAAGTTTTCTTTAATTTCTTTCATGAGTGTCTTGTAATTTTCTGTGTACAGTTCTTTTGTTTCTTTGGGTAGGTTTATTCCTAGATATTTGATTCTTTTGCTTGCAATGCTGAAGGGGATTGCCTCTTTGATTTCGTTTTCTGATTTTTCATTGTTTGTGTATAGGAATGCCAGTGATTTCTGTGTGTTGACTTTGTATCCTGCGACTTTGTTGAATTCTTTGATTAGCTCTAGTAGCTTTGTAATAGTGTCTTTGGGATTTTCTATGTATAATATCATGTCGTCTGCAAAAAGAGAGAGCTTGACTTCTTCCTTTCCAATCTGGATTCCTTTGATTTCTTTCTCTTCTCTTATTACTGTTGCTAGAACTTCCAGGACTATGTTGAATAGTTGTGGTGAAAATGGACACCCCTGTCTTGTTCCTGATCTTAGAGGGAATGCTTTCAGTTTTTTTTTCAGTAAGGACCAGGGATATGCATATGACTGATCTGGGAACATTCATGTCTGTGAACAACAAAACTCTGTAAAACCTTTAAAAAAAAGAATAATAAAAAAAAAAAATAAGAAAGAAAAAAGAATGGGCTTCCATATAGTCATTGCTCTGTGAGAAAAGGGGATCCTGCAGAGGTGCTGTGTGATGGTCTGGAGGGGTGGGTTGGGGGGAGATATACATATGACTAATCTGGGAACATAGATATCTGTTAACAACAAAACTCTGTAAAAGTTAAAAGTAAAATAAAATTAAAAAAAAAGAAAGAGCTTATCCCAGAGCTGAGAGCTTCAACCTTATTTCAGTGGCAGCTGAGATCTGTGAGTGAGCTGAGCTGTTCACAATCTGTCCCCTGCTCCTTTTATAGTGAAACAATTTCATTAAAATTCGAGCCCATTTAAAATCGAGCCCATGTACAGTTTGTGTACACCAAAGCATTTTCTCTTTCTTTAAAGTGACAGTAACAATTTGGGCAATGGATTTTACTTCTCATTCAACTATTGTATTTATTCAGGCATTATATAAATCAAACTCAAGCATAAACACAAAATCTCTCGATTATTTTTAACATTGGAGAAAGTTTAAGCAAAAACTTATAAAATCAAAAGAAAACTTTCTTCCTAATCACTCAAACTAGTGATTAAAGAAAAACCTATACCTTGGAACTATTACACAGAGACTTTGCCCTTTGTGCTAGACCAGGGCAGGCTATTTTACTTATTATTTAAACTTCTTTATACTTAATAAGTAACTACATATTACTTCGAGGAGTTCCCTTCTTATTTCATTTCGTTCTTCTCCGAACTTTACTGGACGTTTGTGACTCAGGTTCACTTTCATTTTCACTAGAAAGGCTTTGACTACTTTGTTCATGATTTCTTTTATTCCTTTCAGATACAATTCTCTTGCCTTTTGGGTTAACATATATCCCCCCTTTGGGTATCATCCTATTCACCCGCTCTTCTTCTCCCTCTGAACTTATCTCACTTTCCAAAGGACGGACCATAGGTCTAAAAAATTTATCTGGAGTTCAAACTGTCTGAGGTATCCATATCATCATCACTCACTTCCTCATATCCAGCGGCCCAGTAATTCCCTAAGAATTCGCCTGTGGTAGTCCACGTCACTTAGACCTGCCTTAAATTTACCCTGCAGGCCACTAATGGATATGATACAATTACAAACCTCTTGCTAAAATATTTACCCTCATCCGTCTCCTTACGGAATGAAGTTGAAAAATTCAGGGAATACAGAGAATCTGGTGTAACGACTTCCTTGAAGTGTTGCTGGAAAGCTCCCAGGGAACTGCATCACTTGGCTGAGTGGGGAGAACATCTGCCCCCTTGGAGTCAAAGCCGTGCTGTTAACAGAATGAAAGAGAAGCTAGTATCTAAGAGGTGGGCAGCTTGCTCAGGATCAAAGAAGTATGGAAGAAGCAATAAATACATGATTGCACCTACCACGTGGGTCTTCTGGTCAATGTTGTTGAAGGCCACGTCCTTCCTGCTGGATTTCCTACTTTGGAGTGGATAGAGTTGACCTTAATGAGAAGGAGCCATGGGGAGAGGGATCGTCTCGTGAAGGGACAGTGTGATTCCACTCTCAAGGTTTGTATGACCCCACGCTGAACAGGAAAGCAGTAGGTAATGCAAAAGAAGCCCTATTATTAAACTTATATTATAAATATGAAGCAGCCCTGCTGGTAGGCCTGACTCACAACCCGCTAAGTAGCCCCACAACTCCTCAATCACATTCACACAAGACAGACCCTAGGGAGACCCGGTAACATTGAGATGCATCCACAACAGGGAGCACTTTCTGCTCAGGCTTCTGGCAACTTAGGTGCAGTTTTACTACATCCTTACTGCATACCTTACTGTTTCCTCAGGGAATATCTAGCTTTGCAAAGATGGAGTTTCTGAGAAAAGTCTGGATTCAAGGGTTATGTGCCCTCTCTGATGCTTGAAAAAGGCCAGGGAGTTTTGAAGACCTTGAGAGGGGATGAACATGTCAGGTTCTCTTGACACTTCACTTTATGGATCCTGTTGGAGTAAAAGCACAGACACACAAGGCAAGATGGGCATCTCTAGGTCTCAGATGCTTGTGAGTGGAGTTCCGGCCACTATGTTTCAGAGTCAACTGATAATGTCATTCACAAGCCACTTTTAGAAAAAAGCTACAGGAAAGAGATTTTTCCCAGAGAGCCATGTGGTCAGGGACAAGGGATTCCACAGGACAAGATGAGACAAGAGCAGTTGCTTGACTCTTGGCTCCATCAGTTCCTTGGGGTTTTCACTCCTGAGGACAAACCCCCAGACAGGGTCAGACTCACTGGTGGTACCCAGGACCCGATGTCCCTGATGATGAGCAGTGTGTAAACTTGGACCCAAGCCTGGGCCCAGCACCAGCTAAGTCCTGTGACAGCCCCAGTGTTCCCCTTCTGGAGACGATTAGATGGTTCATCACAGAGAAGGCACATGTGAAGTATGTGATGAGATCATGTTGGGTAACCTGTGCCAAGTTCCAAGCAGGGAAACAAGATTGGAGGCAGAAAGGTACCCATGTATTGAGCTTGGTTACCTTGGGCCTTTGCAGTGGGTATCCCCCACACCTAGATAGCTCTCCCACCAGCCGTCTGACTGACTGTCTCTCGATCCACATTCAGCAACATCTCAAATATGTCTCCAACAGTCAGACCTTCCCTGGATACTCCACTCTTACAGAACACACTCTGGTTCATTGGAAGAGGCCCTAAACACTGATTGCATTTCCCTTTGTGCTCTTCCTGGGCACATGAGAGCTTGAAATTGTCCCCAGTTGACATATAAGGAACCTGAGGTTGAGGAAACTCCAGGAAGTGTAGATCTTCCTGAAGGATATAGGACTGTTGAGTGATAGAGGATATGCTCTAAATCCTTCAACCTCAGCTTCAAGAGGACATGAACCACAAAATTCCAGATGGACAAGCTGGACATAGAAAAGGCCAAGGAACCCAAGCTTGAATTGGCAAACAGCCACTGGAGCACAGAGATGGCAAGAGAATTAATTCCACAAAAATATCTACATCTGCTCTCTTCACTAGGCTAAAGTCTTTCACTGTGTGGTATACAGTGAACTGTGGAAATTCCTTAAAGAAATGGGAATATCAGAACACCCTACCCATCTCCTGACAAATCTCCATGCAGGTCAAAAAGCAAGAGTTAGAACCAGTCATAAAACAACTGAACAATTTCAAACTGGAGTAGGGGCACGAAAGGTGCATGTTATCCCTCTGCTTATTGAACATATCTGTAGGTGATTCATTCAAGATGCTGGACTGGATACCTCGCAAACTGTAATTTACAGTGCCAGGAGAATATAGGAGCCACAGATATTTAGATGATGTCACACTAATGGCAGAAACAGATGGAGAACTCAAAAGTCTCTGAATGGGGGTGAAAGAGGAGATTAAAAAGCTGGGTTAATACTCATTGTTGAGAAAACTAAGATCATGGCATCAGTCTACCGCTTCATGGCAAACAATGGGAAAACGTGGAAATAATCGCACATTCTCTTTCTCTGACTCCAAAGTCAATATGGATCTTGACTGCAGCCAAAGAATTAACAGACACTAGGTCCTTCGAAGAAATCTGGGACAAATCTGGACAGTGTATTCAAAGCAGAGAAATCCCTCTGCTGACAAAGCTCTATATCATCAAATCTGTGTTTCTCTTGTAATTGTGGACAGATGCGAGATGGGGCCCCAAAGAATGCTGAAAGCCAGAGAATTCATGATTTCTAATTGCGGTGCTTGAGGAGATTCGAGACTATCCCTTAAACGACAAGATCATGTAACCACTCAATCGTAAAGAAAAACAACCTCTGGCCCATCTGTTCCCAGCTCAGGCCTCTGCCTAAGGTCTCCAGTGCAAGAAAGTGAGTTCTCTGTGCTACATGGTAGGTCCTTATTGGTTATCCATTTCAAATATATTCACAGCAACGCACTCAGCATTTTCTTTCAGCCTGCTCTCTAGCCATGTCTGAAGCCTCCTGGACCCACAGTCCTCCTCCATGGCCAATGCAGGCTGGGCCTGTGATGTGCCCTGGTGCTTCCCCCGTCTGTAGGCCTCACCACTCACTATCTGCCCCAAGACATCTTTGCACACTTCACAGGGATACCACGTATATAGAGTTCAGTGTATATGTGCCTTGACACAGGCAGGCTGATTATATCTCTGTGAGGCTAGGGGTTTAGAGTTCGTGAAACACCCTCTCTTCCTCAGAGCCTTCTTTGAGCCCATTGGCCTGCTCTGAGTCCCCTGGGGAGATGACCTTAAGCCTCAGCACTGGGCCAGGCTGTGCCCTCTCTGTGCACCCTTTACTCAGCATGCAACCTCACCACCAAGGGGTCACACACCCCAGCTCACAGAGGGGGAATGGGGCTTAGCAAGCAGAAGCTTTAGCAGAGGTCTGGGGACAGCCATGTAATCTATCATTCAAACCAGGACAACATCAAGACAGGAAGGGAGACTGTGAATCCCTATGGAGGCAACACACACTGGGATTGGCCCCTGTCAACACACTTGCACCTAGGCCTATGCCAGGGATGGCTGGAGCTCACTATCCATGTTCCTGCATCTGAGGGCTCTGGGCAACCTAAAGTTCTGTGCGGGAAACACCTCTTAGTGTTACCCCCTCCATGTGCCTCTCACCTTGAGAGCATGGGGCGATGTCTCCTATTTATATCAGGATGATGGACATTCCAGACAGCCCTTTCCTCTCAAGGGGTTGGTTTGTGGGAGGCACTGGTCCAGCCCCATGGGCTCCACAGCATCTGCAGTGGCCTGCAGAGGGGCCCCTCTTCCAGCGACAGCCCAAAGGCTCCTCCAAGACCCATCTATTTGTCAGGAAGTGGTAAGCTGGATGCCATGCTCTTAGTTTTCTGCAAATTGAGTATAAAGTCAGATTCTTCCTCTCCTCTTCCACTCTCATCAAAAGGCTTTTTAGTTGCCCTTCCCATTAGATGGGCAAACATGGAAATAATGGCAGACTCTCTTTCTAGGACTCCAAAATCAGTATGGATCTTGACTGCAGCCATGAAATTAAAAGACAGTTGCTCCTTGGAAGAACAGCTAGGACAAATCTGGACAGTGTATTCAAACACAGAGAAATCTCTCTTCTGACAAAGCTCTAGATTATCAAATCTGTGCTTTTCTAGTAATCGTGCACAGATGTGAGATGGGGATCCTAAAGAAGGCTGAAAGACAAAAAATTGATGATTTCTAATTACGCTGCATGAGGAGATTGGAGACCATCCCTTACATGGAGAGGACATCTAACTGCTCGATCGTACAGGAAATCCACCACTGACCCATCTGTTCCCAGCTCAGGCCTCTGCCTAAGGTCTCCAGTGGAAGGAAGTGAGGCTTCCACTCCAAAATTGACAATCATGGCAGCTCAAACCAAATGATTTGTAGTTCTGCCCCAAGAGGAGGCTCAGGAAGGCTTAAGGCTCTGTGCATCCTAGATCCCCAGATACATGAATGGCATTCTCTCCAACAACACTGAAGGCCAACGAAAGGACACACAAACCAGTCCCATGACATGAGAGACTGGAAAGGACACATCAGCTACACCTCCGAGAATTGGCCACAGAGATGGGGTGCAAAGGGAACCAACTCAGTGTTAAGGCCCTCACCCTGGTCCTCCTGGAGAGAAATCCATTGACAAAGTTCATCTGAGGTGGAATGATTAGAATCTATTGCATTTTCCCTTATAATCAGTCTGAATGAGGGGGTTGTGGAAATGGAGGTGTCGTTATAAACTCTTCCATGGTCTAGACCATCCCCCGGACACTCTCTTTAGAGCTCCCTCTTCCCAGCTCCACTCATGTGGTTCTGGAGGAAACTGTCAATCCTGTTGGCTGTTGGGATCACATGACCATGTAATCCAAGACCCATCTATTTGTCAGGAAGTGGTAAGCTGGATGCCATGCTCTTAGTTTTCTGCAAATTGAGTATAAAGTCAGATTCTTCCTCTCCTCTTCCACTCTCATCAAAAGGCTTTTTAGTTGCCCTTCCCATTAGATGGGCAAACATGGAAATAATGGCAGACTCTCTTTCTAGGACTCCAAAATCAGTATGGATCTTGACTGCAGCCATGAAATTAAAAGACAGTTGCTCCTTGGAAGAACAGCTAGGACAAATCTGGACAGTGTATTCAAACACAGAGAAATCTCTCTTCTGACAAAGCTCTAGATTATCAAATCTGTGCTTTTCTAGTAATCGTGCACAGATGTGAGATGGGGATCCTAAAGAAGGCTGAAAGACAAAAAATTGATGATTTCTAATTACGCTGCATGAGGAGATTGGAGACCATCCCTTACATGGAGAGGACATCTAACTGCTCGATCGTACAGGAAATCCACCACTGACCCATCTGTTCCCAGCTCAGGCCTCTGCCTAAGGTCTCCAGTGGAAGGAAGTGAGGCTTCCACTCCAAAATTGACAATCATGGCAGCTCAAACCAAATGATTTGTAGTTCTGCCCCAAGAGGAGGCTCAGGAAGGCTTAAGGCTCTGTGCATCCTAGATCCCCAGATACATGAATGGCATTCTCTCCAACAACACTGAAGGCCAACGAAAGGACACACAAACCAGTCCCATGACATGAGAGACTGGAAAGGACACATCAGCTACACCTCCGAGAATTGGCCACAGAGATGGGGTGCAAAGGGAACCAACTCAGTGTTAAGGCCCTCACCCTGGTCCTCCTGGAGAGAAATCCATTGACAAAGTTCATCTGAGGTGGAATGATTAGAATCTATTGCATTTTCCCTTATAATCAGTCTGAATGAGGGGGTTGTGGAAATGGAGGTGTCGTTATAAACTCTTCCATGGTCTAGACCATCCCCCGGACACTCTCTTTAGAGCTCCCTCTTCCCAGCTCCACTCATGTGGTTCTGGAGGAAACTGTCAATCCTGTTGGCTGTTGGGATCACATGACCATGTAATCCAATCATATGACCCCATGTCTCTGCCAGGATCCAGGACTGGACATGTGATACATGGTGGCCATTCAGAGCCCTCTCTTGAACCCTGATGTCTTTGAGCTTCTTCCTCTTTCAGTTAGATGCTCTAGGGGTATGAATCCCTGGGACCAGCAACATAAAACAACCTCAGTATGAGTCGACGTCTGAAGAAAGCAAGTTGTCAGGCTAAGACCGTAAAGGATGAAATAAGGGAAAGAGTGAGAAAGAGAAAAAGTGAACTGACAGCTTCTGCCTACTTGGGTCCAGTCACTGAGGTCTTTGTATGGGCTCTGATTCCTGTGTCCTGGATCCCCCAAATCATTTCAAGGAGTCTCCCCTTTCACTGAAGTCACTTGGAGCTGGGTTCTTCTCATTTGTGTGTAAGACTCGGTCCTAGTTCCTTCCCAATGATTAAGCTACTCCCAGAACAAAATAGAGTCACTGGTGTGTTCCAACACCACTCAGATAAAACCTTCTATTCTTTTTTTTTTTTGATGCTTCTATCATTTTTGGGGGGGCGAGGGCGTGTTGGTGAGGGAGAGGGGCGGGTCTGCCACTTTTATTGGTCTTTCATTTATTCAGTTTCATCCATCTTTGTTCTTTGGCCCATGTGGGCCTCCCATCGCAGTGGCCTCTGTTGTCGCAGAGCACTGGCTCTGGGCGCATGCGCTCCAGAGCTCCGGCTCAGTAATTGGACACATTGGTCCTGTCACTCCACAGCACGTGTGATCTTCCCAGGCCAGGGATCGAACCAGCAGCCCTTGCACTGCAAAGCAGTGTCCTTTCCCAGTGGACCACCAGGGAAGCCCAAAACCTTCTATTCTTTTCTCAGGACATGGCTTACAAAGCACCAAACACAGTTCAACAGCATCCCTGTGCAGGACTGCCTGAAGTGTAAGCCAGTGTGTGTTCAAACTGACCAGAAGGATTCCTGAGCCAGTTCAAGCATTTACACAGCTGGAGCCAGGCCAATTCTGTCATTTCCTAGATCATAAACTGAGAAATACACCCTCATGTGGTTCTGGAGGAAACTGTCAATCCTGTTGGCTGTTGGGATCACATGACCATGTAATCCAATCATATGACCCCATGTCTCTGCCAGGATCCAGGACTGGACATGTGATACATGGTGGCCATTCAGAGCCCTCTCTTGAACCCTGATGTCTTTGAGCTTCTTCCTCTTTCAGTTAGATGCTCTAGGGGTATGAATCCCTGGGACCAGCAACATAAAACAACCTCAGTATGAGTCGACGTCTGAAGAAAGCAAGTTGTCAGGCTAAGACCGTAAAGGATGAAATAAGGGAAAGAGTGAGAAAGAGAAAAAGTGAACTGACAGCTTCTGCCTACTTGGGTCCAGTCACTGAGGTCTTTGTATGGGCTCTGATTCCTGTGTCCTGGATCCCCCAAATCATTTCAAGGAGTCTCCCCTTTCACTGAAGTCACTTGGAGCTGGGTTCTTCTCATTTGTGTGTAAGACTCGGTCCTAGTTCCTTCCCAATGATTAAGCTACTCCCAGAACAAAATAGAGTCACTGGTGTGTTCCAACACCACTCAGATAAAACCTTCTATTCTTTTTTTTTTTTGATGCTTCTATCATTTTTGGGGGGGCGAGGGCGTGTTGGTGAGGGAGAGGGGCGGGTCTGCCACTTTTATTGGTCTTTCATTTATTCAGTTTCATCCATCTTTGTTCTTTGGCCCATGTGGGCCTCCCATCGCAGTGGCCTCTGTTGTCGCAGAGCACTGGCTCTGGGCGCATGCGCTCCAGAGCTCCGGCTCAGTAATTGGACACATTGGTCCTGTCACTCCACAGCACGTGTGATCTTCCCAGGCCAGGGATCGAACCAGCAGCCCTTGCACTGCAAAGCAGTGTCCTTTCCCAGTGGACCACCAGGGAAGCCCAAAACCTTCTATTCTTTTCTCAGGACATGGCTTACAAAGCACCAAACACAGTTCAACAGCATCCCTGTGCAGGACTGCCTGAAGTGTAAGCCAGTGTGTGTTCAAACTGACCAGAAGGATTCCTGAGCCAGTTCAAGCATTTACACAGCTGGAGCCAGGCCAATTCTGTCATTTCCTAGATCATAAACTGAGAAATACACCCTCAGGAAGACATCACCCAGGGTCCAGGTATCCATGGCATTTGGATGAAGGCTGCTAAAGCAGGAGTCCTTGGAATACTGAAGGCGACAGAAGTACACACTAGTTAACCTGAGCCCTTACCTGAAAATCCCTTCGATTTACAGACCTGGCAGTCTTCTTAATGGCATTTCCGTCTTTGGATCAATATCAAGTGGTTTCCTTAGCCACTGGGGATGTGGGGATTCTTCCAAAAGATTAAAGGTGCAAGACATTCGGCTGCCATGAGGTAGGGTGTTGGGGAGGGGAGGATTGGGAGTTTGGGATTATCCATGCAAACTAATACGTAGAGGACAATAAATGCTATAGGCCACCTGTACAGCACAGGGAACTGTCGTCAATCTGCAGTGATCCTCCGTAATGGACCAAAATAAGGAAAAGAATGTATTTCCTTTTATACATATAAGTAGGTCACTGTGCTGTGCAGTAGAACTTCACGCAACTCTGAAGATCAGCTGCTATCAAGAAAGTTTCTTTTAACAAAGAACAGGAGTGGTCCTGGTTCTGTTCCCAGTCTCTGTTTCTTTCTTTGTGACCCCTGCTCACCACTTTCTCTGCAGACAATGCTTGTTCTTTCTCCCATTTCTCCCTGACGTT
Source organism: Tragulus kanchil (assembly GCA_022376925.1). Classification (NCBI taxonomy): domain Eukaryota; kingdom Metazoa; phylum Chordata; class Mammalia; order Artiodactyla; family Tragulidae; genus Tragulus; species Tragulus kanchil. The sequence continues at coordinate 12,766,667 of JAIOJX010000006.1, read as the reverse complement.
TTCTTGTTGTTTGAACTCTGAATTTTGAATCTGTGCAGCAAGAGCCCCTTAGTGTTCCCCTATCCTGTGCTTCTCGCTGTGAAAGCATGGGACAGTGTCTCTATATTTATTTCAGGATGATGGGCATCTGAGATGGCCCTTTCCTCTCAAGTGGTTGGTTTCCAGGAGACACTGGCCCAGCCCAAGGGCTCAGCAGCATCAACAATGGTGTGACCTGGCCTGCAGAGGGCTCCTTCCTCCCAGCGGCAGCCCAGGGTTTCCTGCAAGGCCCTCCTTAGGAAGCAGCTCAGAACTGGCCCCTCACCTCCTGGATGTACGCCTCTGCAGGCACAGGGTACGCCTTTTCTCAGGGGCAGCATCCAGTGTGTGTTCAAACTGACCAGAAGGATTCCTGAGCCAGTTCAAGCATTTACACAGCTGGAGCCAGGCCAATTCTGTCATTTCCTAGATCATAAACTGAGAAATACACCCTCAGGAAGACATCACCCAGGGTCCAGGTATCCATGGCATTTGGATGAAGGCTGCTAAAGCAGGAGTCCTTGGAATACTGAAGGCGACAGAAGTACACACTAGTTAACCTGAGCCCTTACCTGAAAATCCCTTCGATTTACAGACCTGGCAGTCTTCTTAATGGCATTTCCGTCTTTGGATCAATATCAAGTGGTTTCCTTAGCCACTGGGGATGTGGGATTCTTCCAAAAGATTAAAGGTGCAAGACATTCGGCTGCCATGAGGTAGGGTGTTGGGGAGGGGAGGATTGGGAGTTTGGGATTATCCATGCAAACTAATACGTAGAGGACAATAAATGCTATAGGCCACCTGTACAGCACAGGGAACTGTCGTCAATCTGCAGTGATCCTCCGTAATGGACCAAAATAAGGAAAAGAATGTATTTCCTTTTATACATATAAGTAGGTCACTGTGCTGTGCAGTAGAACTTCACGCAACTCTGAAGATCAGCTGCTATCAAGAAAGTTTCTTTTAACAAAGAACAGGAGTGGTCCTGGTTCTGTTCCCAGTCTCTGTTTCTTTCTTTGTGACCCCTGCTCACCACTTTCTCTGCAGACAATGCTTGTTCTTTCTCCCATTTCTCCCTGACGTTTTCTTGTTGTTTGAACTCTGAATTTTGAATCTGTGCAGCAAGAGCCCCTTAGTGTTCCCCTATCCTGTGCTTCTCGCTGTGAAAGCATGGGACAGTGTCTCTATATTTATTTCAGGATGATGGGCATCTGAGATGGCCCTTTCCTCTCAAGTGGTTGGTTTCCAGGAGACACTGGCCCAGCCCAAGGGCTCAGCAGCATCAACAATGGTGTGACCTGGCCTGCAGAGGGCTCCTTCCTCCCAGCGGCAGCCCAGGGTTTCCTGCAAGGCCCTCCTTAGGAAGCAGCTCTCAGAACTGGCCCCTCACCTCCTGGATGTACGCCTCTGCAGGCACAGGGTAGTCGATGCCTTTGATGGTGAAAATGACAGGAGGCAGGGTACCAGGGGGAGGACAAGGGCATGCTAACTGAGAGAGAGAGAGAGAGAGAGAGATCAGCACAAGAATCTCTCTTCTGTGGGGAGTCCTGGAGTGATGCTGAAACAGGACCCATCACCTGGTGGCCTGGGATCTTGGCTGGGAGGAACCTCTCGATTTTGGCGATGTCTCTTTCTGGACCATAGATCAATGATGATCAATGATGTCCCGGTGTCCACGAGGGCCTCGCAGCCATGTTCACAACCTGAGAGCCAGCTCTGCTGGGTCCAGGCACAGTGGAAGCACACGACATTGAGTGGCCCCAGAAGCCATCGTGCAGGTGGGCCTGACTCAAAACCTACTCAGCAACCCCACAACTCCTCAACCACATTCATACAAGACAGACCCTAGGGAGACTAGGTAACATTGAGCTGCATCCACAGCAAAGAGCACTTTCTGCTCAGGCTTCTAGAAAGTTAGATGCAGTTTTCCTGCATCCTTACTTCATGTCATTCTGCTTCCTCAGGGAACACCTAGATTTGCAAGCTTGGAGTGACTGAGAAAAGCCTGGATTCGAGAGATGTGTTCCCTCTCTGATGCTTAAAAAGGACCAGGGAGCATTGAAGACTTGAGGGGGTGACTGTCAGGTAGTCTGAACACTTCACTTCCTGGATCCAGTTGGAGTAAAAGTAGAGACAAAAGGGCAAGATGGACATGTCTGGGTCCCAGATGCTTGTGAGTGGCGTTCTGGCCACCACACTTCAGAGTCCGTTGATGATGGCACTCACAAGTCACCTTTGGAGAAGTATAGAGGAAAGAGATTTTTTTCCAGAGAGCCATGTGGTCAGGGGGACAGGGATTCCACAGGACAAGATGAGACAAGAGCACTTACTTGACTCTTGGCTCCATCAGGTCCCTGGAGTATCCACCCCTGAGGACAAGCACACAGATAGGGTCAGACTCACTGGTGGTGTCCAGGACCCGATGTCCTTGATGATAAGCAGTATGTGAACTGGGACCAAAGCCTGGGTCCTGTGCCAGCTCAGTCCTGTGACAGCCCCAGGGTTCCCCTTCTGGGGAAAATGAGACTGTTCATAGCAGATAAGTCACACATGAAGTATGTGATGAGATCTTGGTGGGTAACCTGTGGCCAAGTTCCAAGCATGGAAACAAGATTGGAGGCAGAAAAGTACCCATGTAGTGAGCTTGGTTACCTTGGGCCTTAGCAGTGGCTATTTCCCACATCTAGAAGGCTCTCTTCCCAGCTGTCTGTGTGGCTGGCTCCCAATCAACGTTCTGCAACATCTCAAATGTTTCTCCCATGGTCAGACCTTCCCTGGCTACTCCAGTCTCACAAGAACACACCCTGATTGATTTGAAGTGGTCATAAAAACTGACTGCATTTCCCTTTGTGCTTGTTCTGAGCAAAGGGGAGCTCGAAATTGTCCCCAGTTGACATATTAGGAACCTGAGGTGGAGGAAACTCCAGGAAGCTTACATCTTCCTGCAGGATATAGGATTGTTGAATGGCAGAGGATATGCTCCAAATCCTTGAACCTCAGCTTCAAGAGGACATGAATCAAGAACTTCCAAATGAACAAGCTGGATGTAGACATGGCAGAGGAACCAGACCTTAAAATGGCAACAGCCACTGGAACACAGAGACGGCACAAGAATTAATTCCAACAAAATACCTACATCTGCTCTCTTCACTAGGCTAAAGCCTTTCACTGTCTGGCATACAATGAACTGTGGAAATTCCTCAAAGAAATGGGAATATCAGATCACCTTACCCATCTCTTGAGAAATTTCCATGCAGGTCAAAAAGCAAGAGTTAGAACCCAGTCATAAAACAGCTGAATAATTCCAAATTGCGACAGGAACATGACAAAGTGAGTGTCATTCCTCTGCTTATTGAATATACTTGTATGCAGATCATTCAAAATGCTGGACTGGATACCTCCCAGATGGAACTAACAGTGCTAGGAAAATACAGGAGCCACAGATATTTAGATGATGTCACAGTAATGGCAGAAACAGAAGGAGACCTCAAAAGTCTCTAGATGAGGGTGAAAGAGGAGAGGGAAAAGCTGGGTTAATACACAATGAGAAAACTAAGATGGGTCCTGTGCCAGCTCAGTCCTGTGACAGCCCCAGGGTTCCCTTCTGGGAAAATGAGACTGTTCATAGCAGATAAGTCACACATGAAGTATGTGATGAGATCTTGGTGGGTAACCTGTGGCCAAGTTCCAAGCATGGAAACAAGATTGGAGGCAGAAAAGTACCCATGTAGTGAGCTTGGTTACCTTGGGCCTTAGCAGTGGCTATTTCCCACATCTAGAAGGCTCTCTTCCCAGCTGTCTGTGTGGCTGGCTCCCAATCAACGTTCTGCAACATCTCAAATGTTTCTCCCATGGTCAGACCTTCCCTGGCTACTCCAGTCTCACAAGAACACACCCTGATTGATTTGAAGTGGTCATAAAAACTGACTGCATTTCCCTTTGTGCTTGTTCTGAGCAAAGGGGAGCTCGAAATTGTCCCCAGTTGACATATTAGGAACCTGAGGTGGAGGAAACTCCAGGAAGCTTACATCTTCCTGCAGGATATAGGATTGTTGAATGGCAGAGGATATGCTCCAAATCCTTGAACCTCAGCTTCAAGAGGACATGAATCAAGAACTTCCAAATGAACAAGCTGGATGTAGACATGGCAGAGGAACCAGACCTTAAAATGGCAACAGCCACTGGAACACAGAGACGGCACAAGAATTAATTCCAACAAAATACCTACATCTGCTCTCTTCACTAGGCTAAAGCCTTTCACTGTCTGGCATACAATGAACTGTGGAAATTCCTCAAAGAAATGGGAATATCAGATCACCTTACCCATCTCTTGAGAAATTTCCATGCAGGTCAAAAAGCAAGAGTTAGAACCCAGTCATAAAACAGCTGAATAATTCCAAATTGCGACAGGAACATGACAAAGTGAGTGTCATTCCTCTGCTTATTGAATATACTTGTATGCAGATCATTCAAAATGCTGGACTGGATACCTCCCAGATGGAACTAACAGTGCTAGGAAAATACAGGAGCCACAGATATTTAGATGATGTCACAGTAATGGCAGAAACAGAAGGAGACCTCAAAAGTCTCTAGATGAGGGTGAAAGAGGAGAGGGAAAAGCTGGGTTAATACACAATGAGAAAACTAAGATCAAGGCATTCAGTCTACTGCTTCATGGCGAACATAAGGGAAAACATGGAAATAAATGCAGATTCTCTCTCTCGGACTCCAAAATCAGTATAGAAGTTGACTGCAGCCACAAAATTAAAAGACATTTGCTACTTCGAGGAACTCTGGGACACCCCTGGAGAGTGTATTCAAAACTAGAGAGATCACTTTGCTGACCGAACACTATATCATCAAATCTATGGTTTTCCAGTAGTCATCGACAGATACAGATGTGAACCCCAAAGAGGGCTGAAGGCCAAAGAATTGATGCTTTCTTGTTGCATTGCTTGAGAAGATTCTTGACCATCACTTAAACAGCGAGGACATCCAACCACTTGATCATAAAGAAAATCAATCCCTGACCCATCGGTTCCCACCTGAGGCCTCTGCCTAAGGTCTCCAGTGGAAGGAAGCGAGGCTTCCACTCCAAAATTGACAATCCATGGCAGCTCACACCAAATGATTTGGAACTCGGCCCCTGGAGGAGGCTCAGAAAGCTTGAAAGCTCTGTGCATCCTACGTTCCCATATACATGAGTGGCATTCTCTCCAAATACAATGAAAGCCAAAGAAAGGACACATGAGCCAGTCGCAGGAGACAAGAGACTGGAAAAGACACATAAGCCATGCATCCGAGAACTAGTTACAGAGCTGGGGTACCAAGGGGAACCAATGTGAAGGCCATCGCCTGGTGGAAAACTGTCTGGCATACAATGAACTGTGGAAATTCCTCAAAGAAATGGGAATATCAGATCACCTTACCCATCTCTTGAGAAATTTCCATGCAGGTCAAAAAGCAAGAGTTAGAACCCAGTCATAAAACAGCTGAATAATTCCAAATTGCGACAGGAACATGACAAAGTGAGTGTCATTCCTCTGCTTATTGAATATACTTGTATGCAGATCATTCAAAATGCTGGACTGGATACCTCCCAGATGGAACTAACAGTGCTAGGAAAATACAGGAGCCACAGATATTTAGATGATGTCACAGTAATGGCAGAAACAGAAGGAGACCTCAAAAGTCTCTAGATGAGGGTGAAAGAGGAGAGGGAAAAGCTGGGTTAATACACAATGAGAAAACTAAGATCAAGGCATTCAGTCTACTGCTTCATGGCGAACATAAGGGAAAACATGGAAATAAATGCAGATTCTCTCTCTCGGACTCCAAAATCAGTATAGAAGTTGACTGCAGCCACAAAATTAAAAGACATTTGCTACTTCGAGGAACTCTGGGACACCCCTGGAGAGTGTATTCAAAACTAGAGAGATCACTTTGCTGACCGAACACTATATCATCAAATCTATGGTTTTCCAGTAGTCATCGACAGATACAGATGTGAACCCCAAAGAGGGCTGAAGGCCAAAGAATTGATGCTTTCTTGTTGCATTGCTTGAGAAGATTCTTGACCATCACTTAAACAGCGAGGACATCCAACCACTTGATCATAAAGAAAATCAATCCCTGACCCATCGGTTCCCACCTGAGGCCTCTGCCTAAGGTCTCCAGTGGAAGGAAGCGAGGCTTCCACTCCAAAATTGACAATCCATGGCAGCTCACACCAAATGATTTGGAACTCGGCCCCTGGAGGAGGCTCAGAAAGCTTGAAAGCTCTGTGCATCCTACGTTCCCATATACATGAGTGGCATTCTCTCCAAATACAATGAAAGCCAAAGAAAGGACACATGAGCCAGTCGCAGGAGACAAGAGACTGGAAAAGACACATAAGCCATGCATCCGAGAACTAGTTACAGAGCTGGGGTACCAAGGGGAACCAATTCAGTGTGAAGGCCATCGCTCTGGTCCCCCTGGAGAAGAAGGCCACTGACAAAGCTCATCGGAGGTGGAATGATTAGAATCTATTGCTTTGGCCCTTATAATCGGTCTGAATGAGGAGGTCATGGAAATGGTGGTGCCATTATAAACCCTTCCATGGTCTAGACCATCCCCAGCCACTCTCTTTTAATGGTCCCTCTCCCCAGCTCCACTCATGTGGTTGTGGAGGAAACTGTCAATCAGATTTGGGGCTGGGTCAGGAGCAACCGACCATGTAAATCCAATCACAGGTCCCCATGTCTCTGCCAGAATGCTTGGCCCAGGGCTAGACATGTGATATATGGTGGCCATTCAGTGCCCTCCCTTGAACTCTGATCTTTCTCAGCCTCCTTCTCCTTCAGTTGCCCTGGATGCCATAGAAGCACAAATGCCCAGAGCACCAAGCTCAGAATCCCTCACTCTGTGTCGATGCTTGAAGAAAGCAAGTTGTCTGGCTAGGACCGTCAAGGAACAGAGAAGAGAAAGAGTGAGGGAGAGACAGAGTGAATGGACAGCTTCTGCTTTCCTGGATCCAGTCACGGAAGTCTCTGTATAGGCTCTGTTTGCTGTGTCCCTGATCCCCAGAATCAATCCAAGAAATCTCCCGCTTCCTTGAAGTCAGTTGTAGTTGGATTTCTCTCACTTGTAATTCAGACTTGATTCTGGATCCTTCCTGATTACTGAGCACCTCCCAGAACAAAACAGAGACACCCATTGGTTTTAGCACCACTGAGATGAAATCCTCTTTTCTTTACTGAGAACAAGGCTTACAGAGCAGGAAACACGGTTCAACAGCGTCCCTGGGTGGGACTGCCCGAAGTGTGAGTCAATGTGTGTTCAGAGTGACTGGAAGGATTCCTGAACCAGTTGGAGCATTTACACAGCTGGAGCCAGGCCAATTCTCTTATTTCCTTGATCATAGACTGAGAAATACACCCTCAGGAAGGCGTCACCCAGGACCCACATGTCCACGGCAACCCCACGAAAGCTGCTAAAGCACTCGTCCTTGGAACTCTGGAGGAGACAGAAAGGCAAACCAATTAGCCAAAGCCCTTACCTGACAATCCCTTCAACATCCAGACCTGGCACACTTCTGGATTGCGTTTCCTTCTTTGGATCAGTATCAAGTGGTTTTCTCAGCAACTGGGGATGTGGGGAATCTTCCAAAAGATTAAAGGTGGAAGACCTTCGCTGCCATGAGGTAGAGTGTTGTGGAGGGGAGGATTAGGAGTTTGGGATTGTCCATGCAAACTAATACGTAGAGGACAATAAATGCTATAGGCCAGCAGTACACCACAGGGTACTGCCGTCAGTCTGCAGTGATCCTCCATAAAGGCCAATAACAAGGAAAAGAATATATTTCCTTGTCTACATACACATAGGTCACTTGGCTGTGCAGCAGAACTTCATGCAACTCTGAAGATTAGCTACTCTCGAGAAAGGCTCTTTTAATAAAGAAGAACAGTGGTCGTGGTTCTGCTCCTGGTCTCTGTTTCTTTCTTTGTGATATCTGCTCACTGCTTTCTCTGCAGACAATGCCTGTTCTTTCTCCCTTTTCTCCCCGACCATTTCTTTATTGTTTGAACTCTGAATTTGACTTGCAGTCATCTGACAATGTTGTGAGTTTCGGGTGGACACCCAAGGGACTCATACACACATGTGAATGTGTCCGTTCTCCCTCAGTCTCTCCTCCCCTCCTGGCTGACACATGCTTCTGAGCAGAGTTCTCTGTGCTACATGCTAGGTCCTCGTCAAATATCCATTTCAAATATTTTCATGACTGCACCCCCAGCATGTTCTTTCAACCTGCTCTCCAGCCACCTCATAAGCTTCCCTGGACCCATAGTCCCCCTCCTTGACCCTCTGGGCTGGACCGTTGAGGTGTCCTGGTGCTTCCTGTCTGTAGACCTCATCACTCCTTTTCTGCCCAGACCCCTCTGCAGTGCTCCTGAGGGTACCACGTTCATAGAGTCCAGAGTCAATGTGCTCAGACCTAGGCAGGCACCCTTAGGGCTCCAGGAGGCTGGGGGTTTACAATTAGTGAAATGCCCTCTCTTCCTCAGAGCCTTCTTAGAGCCCATCAGCCTGCTCTGAGTCCCCTGAGGAGCTGACCTTAAGTCTCAGTGCCAGGCTGGGCTGGGCCCACTCTGTGCACCCATTACTCACTTAGCATGCAGCCTCCCATGGAGAGCTCAGGCACCCCAGCTCACAGAGGAGGAATGGGCCTCAGGAGGCCGAAGCTTTAGGGAAGGTCTCGGGGCAGCCATGTAATTTATCATTCAAGCCAGGACAACATCAAGACAGGAAGGGAGACTGTGAATCCCTATGGAGGCAAAACACACTGGGACTGGCCCCATCACCCAATCACCCTTGGCCTACTCCAGGGATGGCTAGAGCTCACTACCCATGTTCCTGCATCTGAGGGCTCAAGTCCAACCTGGAAATATGTTTCCTTGTCTACATACACATAGGTCACTTGGCTGTGCAGCAGAACTTCATGCAACTCTGAAGATTAGCTACTCTCGAGAAAGGCTCTTTTAATAAAGAAGAACAGTGGTCGTGGTTCTGCTCCTGGTCTCTGTTTCTTTCTTTGTGATATCTGCTCACTGCTTTCTCTGCAGACAATGCCTGTTCTTTCTCCCTTTTCTCCCCGACCATTTCTTTATTGTTTGAACTCTGAATTTGACTTGCAGTCATCTGACAATGTTGTGAGTTTCGGGTGGACACCCAAGGGACTCATACACACATGTGAATGTGTCCGTTCTCCCTCAGTCTCTCCTCCCCTCCTGGCTGACACATGCTTCTGAGCAGAGTTCTCTGTGCTACATGCTAGGTCCTCGTCAAATATCCATTTCAAATATTTTCATGACTGCACCCCCAGCATGTTCTTTCAACCTGCTCTCCAGCCACCTCATAAGCTTCCCTGGACCCATAGTCCCCCTCCTTGACCCTCTGGGCTGGACCGTTGAGGTGTCCTGGTGCTTCCTGTCTGTAGACCTCATCACTCCTTTTCTGCCCAGACCCCTCTGCAGTGCTCCTGAGGGTACCACGTTCATAGAGTCCAGAGTCAATGTGCTCAGACCTAGGCAGGCACCCTTAGGGCTCCAGGAGGCTGGGGGTTTACAATTAGTGAAATGCCCTCTCTTCCTCAGAGCCTTCTTAGAGCCCATCAGCCTGCTCTGAGTCCCCTGAGGAGCTGACCTTAAGTCTCAGTGCCAGGCTGGGCTGGGCCCACTCTGTGCACCCATTACTCACTTAGCATGCAGCCTCCCCATGGAGAGCTCAGGCACCCCAGCTCACAGAGGAGGAATGGGCCTCAGGAGGCCGAAGCTTTAGGGAAGGTCTCGGGGCAGCCATGTAATTTATCATTCAAGCCAGGACAACATCAAGACAGGAAGGGAGACTGTGAATCCCTATGGAGGCAAAACACACTGGGACTGGCCCCCATCACCCAATCACCCCTTGGCCTACTCCAGGGATGGCTAGAGCTCACTACCCATGTTCCTGCATCTGAGGGCTCAAGTCAACCTGAATCTCTATGCAGGAAGAACCACTTAGTGTTCCCCTCTCCATGTGCCTCTCACCATGATGGCATTAGGTGGTGTCTCTGTATTTATTTCAGGATAAATGACTTCCCCGACAACACTTTCTTCTAAAGTGATTGCTTTGTGGGAGGCACTGGCCAGGCCCCAGGGGTTCAGTATCATCAGCAATGGTGTGAACTGGCCTGCAGAGGGCACCCTCCTCCCAGATGCAGCCCAAGGGGTTCCTGCAAGGCCCTACTTAGGAAGCAACTCTCAGAAATGACCCCTCACCTCCTGAATGTAGGCCTCAGCAGGCAAAGGGTAGTCGACGCCTTTGATGGTGAAGATGACAGGAGGCAGGGTACCGGCGGGAGGACAGGGGAATACATCCTGAGAGAAAGAGAGAGAGGTCATCACAGGGGATCTCTGTTGTGTGAGGATACAAGGAATGACCCTGAGGCAGGACCCTTCACCTCGGAGCCCTGGATCTTGGCCGGCAGGAGCCTCTCGATTTTGGCGACCTCTCCTGCTGGGCCATGGATCAGTGATGTACCAGTGTCCATGAGGGCCTCACAGCCACGTTCACAACCAACAACTTTTCCATTCATGGAGATGCTGAGAGAAAGGGGGACAAAGCAGGCATCTGGGTAACTGAAGTCTATCCCATTCAGTCAGCCTGAACATCTCTTCGGCTGTTGTCCTGACTGTTTGATTTGCTCTGGTCTCCTCACCTCCCTTGACCTCCTTGAATGCAGTACTTGAATACACCAGTCACGTTCATGCCCCAGGACATTGCAACTTGGGGATCTCCTTTCCTTGAAGACCACCCCCACATCATCCCTTGGACTAGAGACTTTCTTCTCATCTTTCAGATTCCATCTTCATTTTGGGACTGTCAGGGAAGTCTTTCCCTCAGTGTAGAGCAGCCTCAGTCTTACACTCTGTAGACTCCTCCTCACATTGAGCAGGAACCACAGTGGCCCTTGACCATGGGTGGGAGTCACTTCATACAGATCTGCCTTACTAGAAGTTAGGACAAGTCTGTACTTGGTTCCTTCAAACTGCCTGGCCCTCAGTGGATGAAGACTCTTTGTAGAATCAGTGAATGAATGAATAGGACAGTAACAAATGAAGCCCATCAGAGACATGCTGTGGAAGCAATAATGGTGAACAACACAGCGAAGATGGACCTTTCCAGGGCAGCAGATTCTCACCTTAGTGGGGGAGACTCAGGCTGCCCTGGGAGAGGGTGTCCCCCAGAATCACCACCCTCGTGAGATGAACACTGAGGCCTTGGCTGGGAATGCCTGAGCTATCCCACTGAACCTCCGAAGCCAAGGCCAGCTTTGCTTGGAAGGTATAGCATACAGCCCCATCAATAAGTGCCCCTTGTACTCAATAACTCCTGCATATCAGCTTCCTGAGTCCCTCAGTTCCTCTCCCTGTCCCACTGTGTGCCCAGGATTGGCGAGGGAGTGGCAATGGTGAGGGGAGTGTCTCTTGCTATGAGCTGCTTTCAGGAGGCAAGACAGTGGCAACCTCTCTCCACGGCCCGGCAGCTTCTCCCTGAGGAGACCGGTTTTCCCCATTTGGTCAGGAATCTCTCTGGTTTTAAACTGACAGTTCCCTGTCCTGAGAACATCGTCAGTCCTGCATAGCCCTGGACTGTTGGGCACCTTATCAAACTCTGTTGAAGCTGGTGAAATTCTCATTCATCCCCTCCGGTCCGCTAACCATTTCCCTACTTCGCAGGCAGTAGTTGGAGCCCTTCCCCAGCCACTCAGGACTCCCTGGACCCTGGGAAGGACCTTGATCAAAGCCCTGATCAGGAGGCCAGGGGCAAATATGAGTCCATAGAGGACCTGTGTACCTGTGAGTGTTGCTGTTTGTTTCTTTGTGTGTTGGTATGTGCCTCTGTGGTCAGTGTGTGTGCTCATAGCTGTCTGCCTGTGCGTGTTTATATATGTCTCCATCTCCTTTTGGGTGGAACGTATCTCTGTCAGACTGTGTGTCAGTGCCTGCATTGGGGTGTCTGCATGTGTCCATGTACAGAGAGGAGCATCACCTGGGGTGGCCCGAGAGACACAGGCTTACCGGTCCACGGGTATCATCCATCTGTCGGTTCTGCACACTGGTATCCAGTTGAGCTCTCCCTTGTAGTAGGTGTGCTTCACTCCACCAAACATCACCACACTACCAAACTCCTTCATGCTGTTGAGAGAATAAGAGATGGGGACTCTGTGGGGGACAGTAACACAGGCACTCCAACGGCTGTGCTTGTACCCACATCAGGGCACCTGGAAGCAATAATGGTGAACAACACAGCGAAGATGGACCTTTCCAGGGCAGCAGATTCTCACCTTAGTGGGGGAGACTCAGGCTGCCCTGGGAGAGGGTGTCCCCCAGAATCACCACCCTCGTGAGATGAACACTGAGGCCTTGGCTGGGAATGCCTGAGCTATCCCACTGAACCTCCGAAGCCAAGGCCAGCTTTGCTTGGAAGGTATAGCATACAGCCCCATCAATAAGTGCCCCTTGTACTCAATAACTCCTGCATATCAGCTTCCTGAGTCCCTCAGTTCCTCTCCCTGTCCCACTGTGTGCCCAGGATTGGCGAGGGAGTGGCAATGGTGAGGGTGTCTCTTGCTATGAGCTGCTTTCAGGAGGCAAGACAGTGGCAACCTCTCTCCACGGCCCGGCAGCTTCTCCCTGAGGAGACCGGTTTTCCCCATTTGGTCAGGAATCTCTCTGGTTTTAAACTGACAGTTCCCTGTCCTGAGAACATCGTCAGTCCTGCATAGCCCTGGACTGTTGGGCACCTTATCAAACTCTGTTGAAGCTGGTGAAATTCTCATTCATCCCCTCCGGTCCGCTAACCATTTCCCTACTTCGCAGGCAGTAGTTGGAGCCCTTCCCCAGCCACTCAGGACTCCCTGGACCCTGGGAAGGACCTTGATCAAAGCCCTGATCAGGAGGCCAGGGGCAAATATGAGTCCATAGAGGACCTGTGTACCTGTGAGTGTTGCTGTTTGTTTCTTTGTGTGTTGGTATGTGCCTCTGTGGTCAGTGTGTGTGCTCATAGCTGTCTGCCTGTGCGTGTTTATATATGTCTCCATCTCCTTTTGGGTGGAACGTATCTCTGTCAGACTGTGTGTCAGTGCCTGCATTGGGGTGTCTGCATGTGTCCATGTACAGAGAGGAGCATCACCTGGGGTGGCCCGAGAGACACAGGCTTACCGGTCCACGGGTATCATCCATCTGTCGGTTCTGCACACTGGTATCCAGTTGAGCTCTCCCTTGTAGTAGGTGTGCTTCACTCCACCAAACATCACCACACTACCAAACTCCTTCATGCTGTTGAGAGAATAAGAGATGGGGACTCTGTGGGGGACAGTAACACAGGCACTCCAACGGCTGTGCTTGTACCCACATCAGGGCACCTAATAGGTTTCTTTTGTACAGATGCAGACATGGAGGCACTGAGGGATGTGAACCCGACCACAGGTGGCACTACTGAGGGGCACAGAGGAGGCTAGAAGCTGGACCACCTGACTGGCCACCACCTTTCATGTCTTCTAAAGAAGCCCTGGAGCTCCTGCACCCTAGTGCTCAGATGTGCCCTCACAGGACACGCAGATGCCAGATTTTGGCTTCCCCCTTCTTTGTCTCAATAAAAACAAGGCCTGGGAACACTACCTATGTTGGTTGATGGTCACCCAGAGTGGGCCTCACTTCTCTGTGATGGGATTATGCATGGGGCCCCACACTCAGCAGGGACCCTCACCTCTGCTATCCCTATCTTCAAATTCCTTATTCTTATTGAACAGGGGACACACAGTTTTCTTTTGCACAGGCTCCTGAAGATTGGGTAGCTAGCTCGCGATGAAACATGAGTGAGGAAGGAAACCATCCCACCATCCCTCTCCTGCCTTCCATTTCAAAGGGTTCAGCAAGTCCTGTTGCCCTTCCCTCCAACGTCTATCCTGACACCTTCTACTGCTCTCTGTCTCTTCCATCGAATCTGAAACAGAGCCAAGGATGTAGAGAGTACAAGAAATTCTGTGCACCAGCACGCCTTCATTGAGAACAGTGATTTGTGGAGCAGGTGGGGCCCTGGGGCCAGAGTTCCCCTGGGCTACACTGTCTGTCAGGATGCTCCAGTGTCACGTGACCATCGTTTGCCTGACACTGAAAGCCTCTTCCAGACAGTTTGGACAGAGCATTTCTCCAGCTCAGACTTACCTGCTCAGGTAGAAGGCAAAGACAGGCTTAGAAATGGCACCTTGTTTCTTCAGGTTGTCTAAGATGGGGACGGCTCCTCTGATGCCATCTTTTTGGGGTGACAAGCCCAGGATGCCGTCGAAGCTTATATTTTTTAAAACCCCTTCACCACCAGGCTTAGGCCAAACGGCTGGTCAGTGCTAACAAGTTTCCCGATCTGTAGGAGAGAAGCGAGTTCCGACATAAAGATTTGGGATGTGGGGCTGAGGAATGGGCTGGACTGCAGTTGCCTTTAGATCCTCAAAGAAGAATTGAGGTGCAGTTATGTCCTTGCTGGACCTCAGACTGTTACACAAAGCTGGGACGAGAATTCGGCTCCCATTTCTGTGGGGCTGTGGATTTTAACCAACACCAGCCACTCCTGCGAAAACCATGTGAGTGAGTCAAATTGACCTCATTGCTTGTGATGGGGGTGAGAGGTGGCCCAACAGAGGCTCGGCATAGGACCAAATGGTTCCCCTTGAGCACAAAATGAGTACATATCAAGGTAGCCTTTCCTTTGGTATTCCTATGATCTTATCACAAAAGTGGACTGAATCTCTTGCGACAACAGTGGATTCCAGGGCTTCCTTCATGGCCCAGTGGGTAAGGACACCACCAAGCAGTCCAATCTCTTGCCGACTCAGCAGGGACCCTCACCTCTGCTATCCCTATCTTCAAATTCCTTATTCTTATTGAACAGGGGACACACAGTTTTCTTTTGCACAGGCTCCTGAAGATTGGGTAGCTAGCTCGCGATGAAACATGAGTGAGGAAGGAAACCATCCCACCATCCCTCTCCTGCCTTCCATTTCAAAGGGTTCAGCAAGTCCTGTTGCCCTTCCCTCCAACGTCTATCCTGACACCTTCTACTGCTCTCTGTCTCTTCCATCGAATCTGAAACAGAGCCAAGGATGTAGAGAGTACAAGAAATTCTGTGCACCAGCACGCCTTCATTGAGAACAGTGATTTGTGGAGCAGGTGGGGCCCTGGGGCCAGAGTTCCCCTGGGCTACACTGTCTGTCAGGATGCTCCAGTGTCACGTGACCATCGTTTGCCTGACACTGAAAGCCTCTTCCAGACAGTTTGGACAGAGCATTTCTCCAGCTCAGACTTACCTGCTCAGGTAGAAGGCAAAGACAGGCTTAGAAATGGCACCTTGTTTCTTCAGGTTGTCTAAGATGGGGACGGCTCCTCTGATGCCATCTTTTTGGGGTGACAAGCCCAGGATGCCGTCGAAGCTTATATTTTTAAACCCGTTCACCACCAGGCTTAGGCCAAACGGCTGGTCAGTGCTAACAAGTTTCCCGATCTGTAGGAGAGAAGTGAGTTCCGACATAAAGATTTGGGATGTGGGGCTGAGGAATGGGCTGGACTGCAGTTGCCTTTAGATCCTCAAAGAAGAATTGAGGTGCAGTTATGTCCTTGCTGGACCTCAGACTGTTACACAAAGCTGGGACGAGAATTCGGCTCCCATTTCTGTGGGGCTGTGGATTTTAACCAACACCAGCCACTCCTGCGAAAACCATGTGAGTGAGTCAAATTGACCTCATTGCTTGTGATGGGGGTGAGAGGTGGCCCAACAGAGGCTCGGCATAGGACCAAATGGTTCCCCTTGAGCACAAAATGAGTACATATCAAGGTAGCCTTTCCTTTGGTATTCCTATGATCTTATCACAAAAGTGGACTGAATCTCTTGCGACAACAGTGGATTCCAGGGCTTCCTTCATGGCCCAGTGGGTAAGGACACCACCAAGCAGTCCAAGGGGTGCTGCTGTGACCCCTGACCTGGGAAAATCCTACGTGCTGAGGAGCGGCTGGACCAATGTGTCCAATGACCATGCTGGAGCTCTGGAGTGCAGGTGCCCAGAGCTGGTGTCCAGCAGTGACAGATGCCACTGGGATGGGAGGCCCACACAGGCAAAAGATGGATGAAAATAGATAAATTAAAGACCAATAGAAGTGGCAAAAAAAAAAAAAAGAAAAAAGTCGTGAATACTGCACTTCCCCAAGAAGACACAAATCCAGTTTAGAGTGTCAATGGCTGGGTTCTTATAAAAGTGCTACTACACTTATACGGGTGTGTGTGTGTGTGTGTCTATGAGAGAGGGAATATGAGAGAGACAGGGAATATCCTCAGACACCTTGGGGAAGGCAGGACATAGTTTTCGCTAGGCTCTCAAAGCTTCCTTAGAGTGAGCATCCATTCATCAAGCCCCTCGTACACGGCTGGCCCCCAACTATCCCTGCCTGGACATCTGAAGCACAGGGCTGCATCAATGATGCCCCGATCCATTTTGCCATCTCTCTCAGTACACTACCCCTTGAAGAGGCCACACCCACTTACCAGCTGTGTGACTTTGGCAAAGTCTTTGCTCTCTATACCTCAGTTTTCTCACCTGAATGATACCTGCCGTGTGGGGCTGTTGCAGGAATACAGAAGCTATTACCATGAACGTGCCTGGCACTGTCTGAGAGTATATAATTTTTTTCTACCGATGGGGGCTGGGACGAGAATTCAAAGAAGAATTGAGGTGCAGTTATGTCCTTGCTGGACCTCAGACTGTTACACAAAGCTGGGACGAGAATTCGGCTCCCATTTCTGTGGGGCTGTGGATTTTAACCAACACCAGCCACTCCTGCGAAAACCATGTGAGTGAGTCAAATTGACCTCATTGCTTGTGATGGGGGTGAGAGGTGGCCCAACAGAGGCTCGGCATAGGACCAAATGGTTCCCCTTGAGCACAAAATGAGTACATATCAAGGTAGCCTTTCCTTTGGTATTCCTATGATCTTATCACAAAAGTGGACTGAATCTCTTGCGACAACAGTGGATTCCAGGGCTTCCTTCATGGCCCAGTGGGTAAGGACACCACCAAGCAGTCCAAGGGGTGCTGCTGTGACCCCTGACCTGGGAAAATCCTACGTGCTGAGGAGCGGCTGGACCAATGTGTCCAATGACCATGCTGGAGCTCTGGAGTGCAGGTGCCCAGAGCTGGTGTCCAGCAGTGACAGATGCCACTGGGATGGGAGGCCCACACAGGCAAAAGATGGATGAAAATAGATAAATTAAAGACCAATAGAAGTGGCAAAAAAAAAAAAAAAGAAAAAAGTCGTGAATACTGCACTTCCCCAAGAAGACACAAATCCAGTTTAGAGTGTCAATGGCTGGGTTCTTATAAAAGTGCTACTACACTTATACGGGTGTGTGTGTGTGTGTGTCTATGAGAGAGGGAATATGAGAGAGACAGGGAATATCCTCAGACACCTTGGGGAAGGCAGGACATAGTTTTCGCTAGGCTCTCAAAGCTTCCTTAGAGTGAGCATCCATTCATCAAGCCCCTCGTACACGGCTGGCCCCCAACTATCCCTGCCTGGACATCTGAAGCACAGGGCTGCATCAATGATGCCCCGATCCATTTTGCCATCTCTCTCAGTACACTACCCCTTGAAGAGGCCACACCCACTTACGAGATGTGTGATTTTGGCAAAGTCTTTGCTCTCTATACCTCAGTTTCTCACCTGAATGATACCTGCAGTGTGGGGCTGTTGCAGGAA
>JAIOJX010000006.1:12633324-12748324 GCA_022376925.1 Tragulus kanchil | reverse complement strand
CCTTCCGTTGGGGTGAGCAATCACTGTGGGTGGTCTGGTATGCATGGATGGTCCCTAGTCTGGTTGATTGACTGGCCTGGATCTACACAGAGACTGCTGGCCCCTGGTAGGCAAGGCTGCTCCTGGCTGCATGACCTTGGGCGTCCCAGGGCTAGTGCTAGTTTATTGGTAGTCAGAACCAGGTTTCTGGGTCTCTGGTGGCAGGGACCTGGGAGTCCCAGAGCTGATGTAAACCCACTGGTCGGTAGGGCTGGATCTTGGGGCACTAGCTGAGGGACCCAAGGTATCCCAGAGCTATTGTTGGCCTGCTGGTGGGCAAGGTCAAGGCTCAGAGGACCCTGGGGCTAAAGTCAGCCCAATGGTAGGTAAAGCTAGTTTCTACAGTTTCTGGCTACAGGGTCAGGGTGATGTCAGCCTGCTGGTGGGCAGGGCTGAGCTCCACAGGGTCTAGAAGTTAATGCTGGCCCACTGGTGGACAAAGCTGGGCCCCAGGGTCTCTGGCTGCAGGGCCCTGGGGGTCCTGAGATTAGTGCTAGCATTCTGGTGTTCAGGGCCAGGTCTTGGACCCTCTGGTGGGCAGGGCTGTGTTCCCGGGTGGCTGTAGGCTCAGGGGGTCTCAAGGCAGCAGGCCTGCTGGTGGGTGGGGCTGTATCTCCAACCAGCTATTGCAAGCTGATTTTAAAAGAAACTTTTTTTTTAAAATTCTTTATTTTAAAGGTTTTACAGAGTTTTGTTGTTCACAGACATGTATATTTCCAGATCAGTCATATGCATATCCCTGGTCCCCACCCCCCCATTTTCCCCCATCCCACCCCCCCGGACCATCGCCTCAAGCCATTGTGAGCACTCCTATTCCCTTAGCATAATGACAATAGCTATCTTTTCCACACATGACAGCATAGGTTTCCATGTTACTCCCTCCATGCCTCCCCCTCCCTATTTCTTCCCCACAATGTCCATCTGTCTATTCTCTGTCTGTTTTTCCATGAGTTCACTGCGTGTGTTATCAAGACCATCCTACTAGATTCCTTATTTTGATTTTTCATATATATGTGTTAAAATACTGAGTCTTCTGCATTTCTTTTAACAGCTGGGGCCCTCAATTGGCATAGGTCCTTCCGTTGGGGTGAGCAATCACTGTGGGTGGTCTGGTATGCATGGATGGTCCCTAGTCTGGTTGATTGACTGGCCTGGATCTACACAGAGACTGCTGGCCCCTGGTAGGCAAGGCTGCTCCTGGCTGCATGACCTTGGGCGTCCCAGGGCTAGTGCTAGTTTATTGGTAGTCAGAACCAGGTTTCTGGGTCTCTGGTGGCAGGGACCTGGGAGTCCCAGAGCTGATGTAAACCCACTGGTCGGTAGGGCTGGATCTTGGGGCACTAGCTGAGGGACCCAAGGTATCCCAGAGCTATTGTTGGCCTGCTGGTGGGCAAGGTCAAGGCTCAGAGGACCCTGGGGCTAAAGTCAGCCCAATGGTAGGTAAAGCTAGTTTCTACAGTTTCTGGCTACAGGGTCAGGGTGATGTCAGCCTGCTGGTGGGCAGGGCTGAGCTCCACAGGGTCTAGAAGTTAATGCTGGCCCACTGGTGGACAAAGCTGGGCCCCAGGGTCTCTGGCTGCAGGGCCCTGGGGGTCCTGAGATTAGTGCTAGCATTCTGGTGTTCAGGGCCAGGTCTTGGACCCTCTGGTGGGCAGGGCTGTGTTCCCGGGTGGCTGTAGGCTCAGGGGTCTCAAGGCAGCAGGCCTGCTGGTGGGTGGGGCTGTATCTCCAACCAGCTATTGCAAGCTGATTTTAAAAGAAACTTTTTTTTTAAAATTCTTTATTTTAAAGGTTTTACAGAGTTTTGTTGTTCACAGACATGTATATTTCCAGATCAGTCATATGCATATCCCTGGTCCCCACCCCCCCATTTTCCCCCATCCCACCCCTCCGGACCATCGCCTCAAGCCATTGTGAGCACTCCTATTCCCTTAGCATAATGACAATAGCTATCTTTTCCACACATGACAGCATAGGTTTCCATGTTACTCCCTCCATGCCTCCCCCTCCCTATTTCTTCCCCACAATGTCCATCTGTCTATTCTCTGTCTGTTTTTCCATGAGTTCACTGCGTGTGTTATCAAGACCATCCTACTAGATTCCATATATATGTGTTAGTATACTGTATTTGTCTTTCTCTTTTTGACTTACTTCACTTTTTATGATAGGTTCTAGAGCCAGCCACTTCATTAGGACTGAGTCTTCTGCATTTCTTTTAACAGCTGAGTAGTATTCCATTGTATATATGTACCAGAGCTGCTTTATCCATTCATTCGTCGATGGACATCTAGGTTGCTTCTATGTTCTGGCTATTGTATAGAGAGCTGCAATGAACATTGGGGTACAGGTGCTTCTTTCAGTTTTGATTTCATCAGGATATAAGCCTACTAGTGGGATTGCTGGGTCATAGGGTGCTTCTATTTTTAGTTTTTTAAGGAATCTCCAGACTGTCTTCCATAGAGGCCATATCGATTTACATTCCCACCGGCAATGCAAGAGGGTTCCCCTTTATCCGCACCCTCTCCAGCATTTATTGTCTGTCGATTTATTGATGATGGCCATTCTGACAGGTGTGAGGTGATATCTCATTGTAGTTTTAATTTGCATTTCTCTAATAATAAGCGAGGTTGAGCATCGTTTCATGTGCTTTTGGGCCATCTGTATGTCCTCTTTGGAGGGGCGTCTCTTTAGATCTTTTTTCCCTTTTTTGATTGAGTTGTTAGTTTTTCCTGTGCTGAGTTGTCTGAGTTGCTTGTAGATTTTGGAGATTAATTCTTTGTCTGTTATTTCATTTGCTATGATTTTCTCCCATTCTGTGGGGTGTCTGTTGAGCTTTTTTGTGATTTCTTTTGCTGTACAAAAGCTTTTAAGTTTCATGAGATCCCACATGTTCATTTTTAAAAGAAACGTTTTAAAGTATTTTCCAAGTGATTTCTTAAAAGTCTACATCATCCTTTTGTAATATGCACACAGGACAATGCAAGCCATAGGGAAGAGCCTGATGAATTCTCACAAATATATCCAGATAGCCACTATCCAGATCAAGAAACAGAACATTACAAGTGTCCTCAAAGCTCCCCCAGGCTTCCTGCCAGTTATAAACCCAGCCCCGAGAACCAAGCGTAATCAGTGCTCTAACTTCAAACAGTAAAGATTACTTAGGTCTAGTTTTGTACTTAAATGACCCTATGTAACAAGCCTGCTTCTGTGTCTAGCTTCTTTGCTGAAGATTATGTTTGTGGGATTCACACCAGTATCGTGTATAGCTTCAAATAGGTTATTTTCATTGCTGTGCATATTTTTCATTGTGTAGATATACATTTTATTTACCTCTTCTCCAGTCAATGGGCACTTGAGTGTAGGGTTCCCGTGTATACTGTATTGTCTTCTTTTTGACTTACTTCACTTTTTATGATAGGTTCTAGAGCCAGCCACTTCATTAGGACTGAGTCTTCTGCATTTCTTTTAACAGCTGAGTAGTATTCCATTGTATATATGTACCAGAGCTGCTTTATCCATTCATTCGTCGATGGACATCTAGGTTGCTTCTATGTTCTGGCTATTGTATAGAGAGCTGCAATGAACATTGGGGTACAGGTGCTTCTTTCAGTTTTGATTTCATCAGGATATAAGCCTACTAGTGGGATTGCTGGGTCATAGGGTGCTTCTATTTTTAGTTTTTTAAGGAATCTCCAGACTGTCTTCCATAGAGGCCATATCGATTTACATTCCCACCGGCAATGCAAGAGGGTTCCCCTTTATCCGCACCCTCTCCAGCATTTATTGTCTGTCGATTTATTGATGATGGCCATTCTGACAGGTGTGAGGTGATATCTCATTGTAGTTTTAATTTGCATTTCTCTAATAATAAGCGAGGTTGAGCATCGTTTCATGTGCTTTTGGGCCATCTGTATGTCCTCTTTGGAGAGGCGTCTCTTTAGATCTTTTTCCGATTTTTTGATTGAGTTGTTAGTTTTTCCTGTGCTGAGTTGTCTGAGTTGCTTGTAGATTTTGGAGATTAATTCTTTGTCTGTTATTTCATTTGCTATGATTTTCTCCCATTCTGTGGGGTGTCTGTTGAGCTTTTTTGTGATTTCTTTTGCTGTACAAAAGCTTTTAAGTTTCATGAGATCCCACATGTTCATTTTTAAAAGAAACGTTTTAAAGTATTTTCCAAGTGATTTCTTAAAAGTCTACATCATCCTTTTGTAATATGCACACAGGACAATGCAAGCCATAGGGAAGAGCCTGATGAATTCTCACAAATATATCCAGATAGCCACTATCCAGATCAAGAAACAGAACATTACAAGTGTCCTCAAAGCTCCCCCAGGCTTCCTGCCAGTTATAAACCCAGCCCCGAGAACCAAGCGTAATCAGTGCTCTAACTTCAAACAGTAAAGATTACTTAGGTCTAGTTTTGTACTTAAATGACCCTATGTAACAAGCCTGCTTCTGTGTCTAGCTTCTTTGCTGAAGATTATGTTTGTGGGATTCACACCAGTATCGTGTATAGCTTCAAATAGGTTATTTTCATTGCTGTGCATATTTTTCATTGTGTAGATATACATTTTATTTACCTCTTCTCCAGTCAATGGGCACTTGAGTGTAGGGTTCCCGTGTAAGGTTCTTTCCTTTTTAAAATATATTAAAAAAAAAATATTTTGGATTTTTTTTTTTGGTCTCTAAGCCATTGTTTATTTTGCGTCCATCTTTATTATTCTTTGGCATGTGTGGGCCTCCCATCGCAGTGGTCTCTCTCGTTTCAGAGCCCTGGCTGTGGGCCCATGTGCTCCATAGCGCTGGCTCATAATTGAACACACCGGCCCAGCCGTTCCTCTGCATGTGGGATTTTCCCTGGCCAGGGATCAAACCAGCGCCCCTTGCACTGCAAGGTGGACTCTTTGCCTACTAGACCACCAGGGAAGCCCCAGTGTAGGCTTCTTAGGAACAGAGCTGCTATGAACATTTTAGTCCCTGGCTTTTGGTGAACATAGGCCTGCATTTCTGTTGAGTATAGACCCAGGAGTGGAACTGCTAGAGCGCAAGGTAGGTACAGGTTTAGCTTCAGCAGAAATTGCCAAACAGTTTTGCAAAGTGGCGATCATTTGGGGTTCTGCCAGCAGCACAGGGCATTCGGTTGCTCCACATCCTCATCAGCACTGGGTAGGTTAGTCCTTTTCACGGCAGCCACTCTAGTGTCGTGAGGAGGTATTCTCTTGTAGTTGTGATTTGCATTTCCTGGTGAATAATAACGTTGGGCACCTTGTTGGGTGCTTATTGGCTCTTAATGTATCTTCTTTTAGGAGATGTCTGCTCAAGTCTTTTGCTCATCAAAAAATTAGGGTGCTTGTCTTTTAGCACAATTTGTAGGAGTTTTACATCAGTCACTTAATTTGATGGAGCAAAATATCTTTGCATAAAACGTTACATGCATGTGATGTGGTCATAGATAAAGGAGGGCAGCTCGGCAGCAGAGGGAATGAAGACTCACCTGTCTCATGAGACAGCTCCGTCCGTAGGGATCAAAGGAACACAGTTTAAAGCCCCGTGAAATAGATGCTCTTCAAACCCTTACCTCCCATCTGTCTATCTATCTCTGCGGTTTTGGAGTTTGGGCGCAAAGAGGTGAGAGCCCGTCTAGAAATCTACCCTATAGCTGTCCCTACCCAAGCTAATAATAGTTGTTACCTGTAGGTGTTGAGCACTTCCATGTGTCAGGCCAGGTACCCATGCTCTCTCTTGGTGACACAGAGACAGGACTAAATGGCACCGTTTTACAGATTTGTAGCTGGTGAACTGATGCTCAGAGGTTCATCAGCTTGCCTAGGGTGCAAAGCCGTGAGAGGCAGAGCTAGCATCCCTGACTCCTCTGTTCTACCCCTCTGCTCAGAGCGTCATGATACGGACTCTACCTGCCTTTCTGAGTCTGAGAGATTTTTTGGGAGAAACGAGGGTGACAGTTCTCTTGGATGGAGACATGAGAGGGGCTTTGGGGGACTGGCCGGTTCTCTTTCTTGGCCTGCATGGGCTGACTTCTGTGTTTCATCTTATGTGTTAAACTAGGTACCTGTGCTTTATGCATGTTTTCACATGTTTGCTATGCTTCACAATCAAAAAAATAGAAGAGCAGTGAGTCCATTCACTCCAGCTCTGGCTCCTCCTTATCTGCTAAGGAACGTAAATGTCCAGCTCGGTCCGGTTTCCAGACCTCTGAGGGCTGGCAGGTGGCACGTGGAACAGAGAGTGCTTTCCCCAGTCCAGTTCATCTCCCCGGGGCAGGTGGGACAAAGCCCCTTCCAGCCAGACAAGTCACTGGGACCAGGAGGCGGACGAGCGCCAGTGGTGGTAAGACACAGGTGGCCATGAGCGTGACCATGGCTAACACGTATCAAGGCACGTGGGCTATGTAAATAAGTGTCATCTTATGTAGTCGGTACTCTTGGTCTACTGATGGGATTCAGAGAGGATCATAAGTTGCTGAAGGACGGCACAGCTGGCGGAGGGCAGAGCTGGGGCTCAAACCACCCAGGCTGTCTGGTTCCTGAGTGCACACCTGTGAGCATTTACTGCCTAAGAATATGGTGAAAGCTCAGGGCTTCCTTCCTAGGAACACACACACACCCCCCTAGTTTCAGAGCTCCCAAAGTCCATCTCGGGGTCCAGCCTTGAGCACATTGAGTTACTGACCCTGGATAAGGCAACCTACAAATAGTGAGCTTGCTGCATGGGAGGTATGTAAGCAGAAGCTGAGATGCCATCTGGCACCTGGTACAGGCTAGATATTCCATATGGATTAAGCTACCTACCTGGTGGCTCAGGTGGTAAGGAATCTGCCGGTAATGTGGGAGATCCAGGTTCCATCTGAAGATTTAAGGGACTGGGAAGATTCCCTGAAGAAGGGAATGACAACCCACTCCAGTATTCTTTTTTTTCTTCCCCACTCCAGTATTCTTGCCTAAGGAATCCCATGGACAGAGGAGCCTGGACGGCTACAGTCCACTGGGTTGCAAAGACTGAGTGGCATTGGGACACAACTGAGGGGCTAACACTTTCACTTTCACAGATAAGTAAGTGAATGAATAAGATTCTCCTTGGGGACAGGGGCAAGGATCACGGGGAGCGACAGCCACTCTGGCCCGTGACAGCCCCTACTCTAGGGCCCCGTAACCAGGGAGGGCGTGGGCGCTGTGGTCCAAGCTCCTGAGGACACGGCACAGAGCAGGCAATGGTTCCTGGGGGCAGGAATGCAGAGCCCCGGGAAGGGACCGATGTAGCCAGGAGTCTCAGCCCCAACCTCCCATGACCAGGCCGGTCAGCTTTCAGAAAGCATTCTGACACTTGCTTTGGTAAAATGGAAGAGAAGGGCTTGGGAGAGGCAGAAATTGGAAACTGGGCCAAGCAGGAGTTAACTGGAAGCAGACAAGGAAACGTTTGGAACCTGGGAGGGGGCTGGCGGGGGATGGAGATATTAACCAGGGTACGGAAAATTCCTGAGAACTGGAGCGTAACAAGGAATTGGCTTGAAGTCCCACAGCAGGGACAAAGGGGCTCTCAGAAGGCCCCTCACAACCCCTCGCTCCTCCTCACCGTCTCTCTTCTGAGCCGGTCCTTCCCCGGCTGCAGAACAAGCCTACCAGAGAGGGCGGCCCGGGTGAACCCCGGCTGAGGACAGAGTTCAAGGTTCCTTCTGCTGATAATGGGTCCACCCCAGCGGCCCCATCGCCTTTGTTCTCCGTCTCTCTGACGCCACATTGCTCCTTGCTGGGCACAGCTCTGGACCCGATCCTCTGTGCCTTTTCTGATCCAATCTGATTCAGTGTAGGCCCTGTTCTTTCTCGCAATGACCTGGGTCCTGGCTTCTGACTGGTATCTTTATCATGTTTGGTTACAGCAAAGGGAGCTGGGTTGTGACTGGAGGGTATTTATGACCCTCTTGCTCCAGGTGGACAAAGCCATTCTTAAGGCAACCAGGGCACCCAACCCTCCTTGCCCAAGGGGCCAGCGGCAGCAGCAGCTTCAGGCAACTTCATGCTTTGGTGGTGGTGGGGAATGAGGCTGCAACCTATGTGGAAGACTTTGCCGTCTTCTTCTGCCCTACTGCTTGCCTCTTACCACCTGCCGTGGCTGGGTTTCTGATCATCCAGACACTTCACAAGACCTTTGCCTTGTTCATCTCTTCATGCATTCATTCTACATGCCAGGTAGTAAAGGCAACAGAGATGATTTGGCTGTGAATTTTGCTCTTGACCGGTTCACATCTGAATGGGAGGGATAAGACCCATTTTAAAATCACTGTAAGACCGAAAATGACAGGAGTAGTTAACTAGAGTAGGATACTGAAAAGAGACACTACGGGTCAGTTAGAAAAAAAAGCTCACTTCCAGAGTGTATCAGGGAGGTCACCATAGAGGAGGAGGCATTCCCGTGGTGTAAAGAATCCACCTGCAAGGCAGGAGACCTGGGTTTGATCCCTGGGTTGGGAAGATCCCCCGGAGAAGAGAATGGCAACCTACTCCAGTATTCTTTTTTTCTTAATGCTCATTCTTTTTTTGGGTGGGGGGCGGGTTGGGGAGGGAAGGGGGTGGACGGGCCACTTCTATTGGTCTTTCATTTATCTATTTTCATCCATCTTTGTTCTTTGGCCCGTGTGGGCCTCCCATGGCAGTGGCCTCTGTCGCTGCAGAGCTCCTGCTCGATAATTGCACACATCAGTCCAGCCACTCTGCGGCACATGGGATCTTACCAGGCCAGGGATCGAACCGGTGCCCCCTGCACTGCAAGGCGGTGTCCTTACCCACTGGACCACCGGGGAAGCCCCTATATATATTCTTTTTCACAGTGGTTTATTACAGGATATTAAATATAGTTGCCTGTGCTATACCGTATGTGTGTGCTCAGTGTCTGACTCTTTGTGACCCACCTGGACTATAGCCTGTGAAACACCCTGTGAAAACAGAAGGAAGGCCATCTACACACCAAGGAGAGAGGCCTTAGAGGAAACAACCCTGCAGAGACCCTGACCTCAGACTTCCTGCCTTCGGAACTGTGAGGAAATAAATGCCTGCTGTTTAAGGGGCCCGGTCTGTGGTGTTTGCTATTGGCCTGAGCAGACTGATGCAGCTGGCAATGTTCATGTTTGGGCTTAGTTGCACAGTTGAGTCCAACTTTTTTGCAACCCTATGGACTGTAGCCTGCCAGGCTCCCCTGTCCATGAGATTTCCCTGGCAAGAACACTGGAGTGGGATGCCATTTCCTTCTCCAAATCTTCCCTACCCAGGGATTGAACCCAGGTCTCTTGCTTTGCAGGAAGATTCTTTACTGTCTGAGCCACTGGGGAAGCAGCAATGCTCATACCTCTCACTTTCACAGCGCTGTACTCAGCATGGGCCTATGACACGGTGTTCTTTTAGCCTTGATTTCACTCGTATTCATTGCTCAGATATTTACTGAGCATATATGATGTCCCAGACTCTAGCTGAAGCACTGGAAACTCATCAAGGATCAAGACAAATCCAAATCACTGTCCTGTGAGTTTATACTCCAGGGAAGGAGATAGATGATCAAGGTGAAGAAATAGGGCTTCCCTGGTGGTCCAGTGGGTAAAGAGTCCACCTTGCAGTGCAAGGGGCACTGGTTCAATCCCTGGCCTGGGAAGATCCCATGTGCCACAGAGCAGCTAGACCAGTGTGTCCATTTACGAGCCAGTGCTCTGGGGTGTATGCGCCCAGAGCCGGTGCTCTGCAATGAGACAGGCCACTGCAATGGGAGGCCCACATAGGCCAAGGAATAAAGATGGATGAAAAAAAAAATAATAAAGAAAGGCGCATGATGGGGGAAAAAAACTTAAAAAAAAAAAAGATGAAGAAATAAATGATACAGTGTGTTTGAAATGGTGATGCTGGAGGAAACTGAAAGCAAGAGGGAGGGCAGGGAGGGTTAGCTTTTTAAATAGAGGAGGGATCATTTGTCTAAGGGAGTGTGAGTGTGTTTGTGACCTGAGATTCAGACTGCATTTTTCTTTATTCGGGCATAGTCCATCCTTAAGAGCCAGGAGCTGATTCCTTCACGGTGATAATTTTCTTGATGTCAGAATCTAGGGTGGCTTTCAACTTTTATTAGTGTAAATCAAATCCTTGGGACAATATTTATAGCTAATGAATCATTTATAGGTAAATATATATATATTTAGAATGCATTTTTCAAAGTGTGCTTATGAGTTCTAAATGTGGGAGAGCCGATGGGCGTGACTCCATATTGCTAAATAGCCCTTTCAGGTAGAGGAAATCAATGGGCAGGTCCCCCAGCGGAGCGGTCAGAGCGTGTGAAACGTGCCTGCAATATCCACCGTGGCCACTAGATGCCGGTCCTTCCCCATCTGTTGCAGGATGGCTCTTCCTATGGGAATCGCCGGCAGGCAACTCCAGCCGCAAACAGAAGGTCCCCCTTTTGTCAGAAGCCTCTGTATTTGATAGAACAATGCTTAGATTTCCTCTGATCGTAGATGCCATTCCTGAAAGAACTAAGAAAAGCCTAACGGGAAAAATTTCCCATATTGCTACCGCTTGGATATAAACCATTGTCACGCATTTGGTATTTCTCCTGCATTGCGGGAGACCTGGGTTTGATCCCAGGGTTGAGAAAATCCCCTGGAGAAGGGAAAAGCTACCCACTCCGGTATTTTTGCCTGGAGAATTCCAAGGCTCTCGTCCACGGGTGGCAAAGAGTCAGACACACTGAGCGACTTCACTTTCACTTTTTCATTCTAACAGATGTGAGATAGTATCTCATTGTCATTTGGTTTGGATTTCCTGATGACTAGTTAGGGAGGAATAATCCCTACCCCAAATGTACAGAATAGGAAACTGAGGTCCAGAGATGACTTTGTCAAGGTCACAAATGGGAGGTCTCAGAGCTGGGATTTGATCTCAGGGAGAAAAGCTCCAGGAGGGATGTGACCGGTCAGGCTGTGGCATTGTCTCCCATGTGCTCTGCAAACCTGGGACCATTCTCTTCTGTGTTCTGTTCTTTTCTCTCAATGTTCTATTGGGACGCTTTCTCATAACATTAAATAAATTTTCAGGCTGTTGGTTGCCTGATGGCCTGTCTGCATGGTGGACACTTTATGCTGAAGGGGCCTCGAGGTGTCCAGACTCTGAGGACTGCCTCCTTGCTTGTGTATGTTTGCACGTGCTTCTCATCTTCTCTTGAGCATAAACCTTAGGAGAAAAATTGCTGGGGCAAAGGCCATACATATTTTAAGGACAAATCATCCCCCAAAAGACTGTACACATTTGCACTCGGATCCATCCTTTTCTTGTTTTTCCTGCCTTTTTCTCTTGCCGAAGGCTGTACATGTCTTTGGTCCAATTGGTGAAGAATAAAAATGGAAGGTGGGGTACGAGTGTTGGTTTGAAGATCAGGATTTATCCTCATATTGGTGGCACAGGCTACAAATATGGAGCCTTAAGAACACAGGGATCATGAACAAACTCCAGCTCCAGCCCTGGCCTTAGGCTGATCTCAGGGAGCACGGCCTTGCCTTTTCCTGCTGATATCACGGCGGTAGCTTTGCTGAGACCATGCCTGTCTCCTGGCAGGGATGCTGCCGCGTGACCTAGGGAAGCATCTCCTAATTCACCCCTTCATTTAGTCAGCATGGACTCCTCGAAGGCCTACTGTGTGCCTGCAACCAGTGCTAGAGCCAGAAGTATGGAGAAGACTCCTTTTGTCTCTACAGTGGGGTCCTGCCCTGTCCGGGCTCCTGGGGAGTCAGGGAGGCAGCACCTGGAATTAACCAGAGTTGTTGCTCTGACTCTGGTTTCTCACCAACAGCCTCATAGCTTATGGTTTAATGAAGCCCACATGGAAAACGAGTTTGAGAAACTGTTCACTTGCGTCTCCATCGAGCTCCTGTCATGATCGTTACTGTGAAAAGAAGAACGACCAGTTCTCCGCTCACCTTTCCTCCCTGTATCAGCTCTGCCACCTGTCGTCCCTCATTCGCCTCAAGCCGATCACCATCCGGTGTCATCTCAAAAGGGCCAGGCACATGGACCCGTGGGCGTAGGGCACAGAGATGGTAACAGGTGGTAACTGCAGGGTTGCAGGGTGTGTATCAGAGTGGAGAGACAAGCCCGACGTCGGTGCCCCTTCCCTTGCCCCGTGTCAGCCTTTTATCTTCCTAAAGAGGAAGCCCCTCACTCCTCTGGCCCCCACCCACGGCTCTGTGACTTCCCCATCTGTGAGGCAGTCTAGAACATCCTTCAGTCTCTTCTTTTGAGCTGCCTCTCCCCAGTTTCAACAGTGTGGTTCTGGAGGAGTCTGTCAGTCATGTTTGTTGGGGAGAGCAGGACCACATGACCATGTAACCAATCATAGGACCCCACCGTGCCCTGGCCAGGAGCATCAAGATTGCTGGGGAAAGAAATTTTAAGGACAAATCATCCCCAAAAGACTGTACACATTTGCACTCGGATCCATCCTTTTCTTGTTTTTCCTGCCTTTTTCTCTTGCCGAAGGCTGTACATGTCTTTGGTCCAATTGGTGAAGAATAAAAATGGAAGGTGGGGTACGAGTGTTGGTTTGAAGATCAGGATTTATCCTCATATTGGTGGCACAGGCTACAAATATGGAGCCTTAAGAACACAGGGATCATGAACAAACTCCAGCTCCAGCCCTGGCCTTAGGCTGATCTCAGGGAGCACGGCCTTGCCTTTTCCTGCTGATATCACGGCGGTAGCTTTGCTGAGACCATGCCTGTCTCCTGGCAGGGATGCTGCCGCGTGACCTAGGGAAGCATCTCCTAATTCACCCCTTCATTTAGTCAGCATGGACTCCTCGAAGGCCTACTGTGTGCCTGCAACCAGTGCTAGAGCCAGAAGTATGGAGAAGACTCCTTTTGTCTCTACAGTGGGGTCCTGCCCTGTCCGGGCTCCTGGGGAGTCAGGGAGGCAGCACCTGGAATTAACCAGAGTTGTTGCTCTGACTCTGGTTTCTCACCAACAGCCTCATAGCTTATGGTTTAATGAAGCCCACATGGAAAACGAGTTTGAGAAACTGTTCACTTGCGTCTCCATCGAGCTCCTGTCATGATCGTTACTGTGAAAAGAAGAACGACCAGTTCTCCGCTCACCTTTCCTCCCTGTATCAGCTCTGCCACCTGTCGTCCCTCATTCGCCTCAAGCCGATCACCATCCGGTGTCATCTCAAAAGGGCCAGGCACATGGACCCGTGGGCGTAGGGCACAGAGATGGTAACAGGTGGTAACTGCAGGGTTGCAGGGTGTGTATCAGAGTGGAGAGACAAGCCCGACGTCGGTGCCCCTTCCCTTGCCCCGTGTCAGCCTTTTATCTTCCTAAAGAGGAAGCCCCTCACTCCTCTGGCCCCCACCCACGGCTCTGTGACTTCCCCATCTGTGAGGCAGTCTAGAACATCCTTCAGTCTCTTCTTTTGAGCTGCCTCTTCCCAGTTTCAACAGTGTGGTTCTGGAGGAGTCTGTCAGTCATGTTTGTTGGGGAGAGCAGGACCACATGACCATGTAACCAATCATAGGACCCCACCCGTGCCCTGGCCAGGATGGTTGATCCAGGGCTGGGCACGTGATCTGAGGTTGGCCATTCAGAGACCTCCCTGGAACCCTGAGGTCTTCTGAGCTTCTTTCCTTTCTGGTTAGTTGCCTTAAAGGGATCAAACTCTGGGGCAGGCAGCTTGAAACTCCCTCACTAGGTGTAGACACCTGCGGGAAGAAAGCTGTCAGGCTAAGAGAATCAAGGATGAGAGAAGGGAAAGAGCCGAGGGGAGAAAGAGTGGGCTGATAGTCTCTGGGATCTTTGGATCTGCTCTGGTTCCTGTGTCCCGGATGCCCAGGGTGCTTCCAATAAGTCTCCCCTTTCCTTGAAGCTAGTTGGAGTTGGGCTCCTCTCTCTTGTGGTTCAGACTTGATTCTAGAGCCTGCCCAGGTATGACACACCTCCCAGACCCAAAGAGAGGCACCGTGCATGTTAGCACCATTGAGACGAATCCTTTATTCTTTACTGAGAACAGGGCTTCTCAGAGCACCCAACACAGTTCACCAGCATCCCTGGGCGGGAGTGGCCTCCATGGCAGTGAGTGTGTGTTTGCAGTGGGCCTGGTGAATTCCCGAAGCAGTCCAGCACTTACATGGCGGGAGCCAGGCCAATCCTGTTGTTTCCCCGATCATAAACTGAGAAATACAGCCTCAGGAAGACGTCACCCAGGATCCAGGTCTCCGAGGTCTCCGAGGGGTTCAGATTCTCTGTGCCCGCTTGAAAGCTGATAAAGCAGAAGGTATGGGATATCTGGGGGAGACAGAAACATACACATCAGTAGGCCTGAGCCACTCTCGCCCACCCTTCTCGAAATTCCAGAGCAGACAGCTCTTCCGTTTCTCCCCCTCTTTTGGGAAGAATCAAGCGGTTCTCTCAGCAGGTGCAGAAGTGAAGGTTTAGGAACAAGAAGGGCGAAAACGTGTGGTTGCCATGACAGAGGAGGTGGGGAAGAGGAGATTTGGGAGTTTAGGATTATCAGATGCAAACTCGTAAATAGAGAATGGTTCAACAGCCAAGTCCTACTATATAACACAGGTAACTGTGTTCATTATCCCATGATAAACTAATGGAAAGAATATGAACAAGAGTGTCTATATTTGTATATATTTAAAACTAAGTGACTTTGATGTGTAGTAGGAATTAACACAACATTAGAAGTCAGCTATATTTCAATGTGTGTATCGTGGGCAGGTGGGGGGATGTTCACTTCTCATAGAAAGGTTAAGAAAAGATGTCTGGGCTGAGCAGACAGGTGTCTGCTCACAGTGAGGATAGGTGTTGCCTGCAAGCCTCGCCTCTCTGAGATCAATACAGAGCACAAAAGTTCTTCCTCTTACCCGCTTTTTAATGTTAATGAAACACTTTACAACTCAAAGGAGCGCCCTTTGTAACTTAAGAATTGTAAGAATGTTTTTCTATAAACAAGGTGTTGGTGGGGGAGAGAGGGCACCGGTGATGACCTTGTCTACATCTCTAGAGAGACAAAAAGCTTCTTTATGATTACTAATTAATTTAAAATTTCTAGTTGGAAAAAATATAAAGAAACTATGGTCAAATAAGCCCAGATTCTGCCTCTAGTGTTGAGGAATGTGTGACATATGCCACTTTGCCCAAGCGGCATTCTCCTCATAAGATTCAGAGACCTAAAAGTAAATAAGAAGTCTTCTAGTTTCCTGAAAAGGGAGGTCCCTGTGGCAACCTTCTGTTTGCTTAAAGACAGTTTAACTTGCATTTAGTTCATGTGTAAAAGTAGAGTTTTTCTTTTAATCACAGTTTGAATAGGTAAGTGATAATTTTATTTTAATGATATTACATATATATAAGGTTTCACTAGTAAAGCAGAAGGTATGGGATATCTGGGGAGACAGAAACATACACATCAGTAGGCCTGAGCCACTCTGCCCACCCTTCTCGAAATTCCAGAGCAGACAGCTCTTCCGTTTCTCCCCCTCTTTTGGGAAGAATCAAGCGGTTCTCTCAGCAGGTGCAGAAGTGAAGGTTTAGGAACAAGAAGGGCGAAAACGTGTGGTTGCCATGACAGAGGAGGTGGGGAAGAGGAGATTTGGGAGTTTAGGATTATCAGATGCAAACTCGTAAATAGAGAATGGTTCAACAGCCAAGTCCTACTATATAACACAGGTAACTGTGTTCATTATCCCATGATAAACTAATGGAAAGAATATGAACAAGAGTGTCTATATTTGTATATATTTAAAACTAAGTGACTTTGATGTGTAGTAGGAATTAACACAACATTAGAAGTCAGCTATATTTCAATGTGTGTATCGTGGGCAGGTGGGGGGATGTTCACTTCTCATAGAAAGGTTAAGAAAAGATGTCTGGGCTGAGCAGACAGGTGTCTGCTCACAGTGAGGATAGGTGTTGCCTGCAAGCCTCGCCTCTCTGAGATCAATACAGAGCACAAAAGTTCTTCCTCTTACCCGCTTTTTAATGTTAATGAAACACTTTACAACTCAAAGGAGCCCCCTTTGTAACTTAAGAATTGTAAGAATGTTTTTCTATAAACAAGGTGTTGGTGGGGGAGAGAGGGCACCGGTGATGACCTTGTCTACATCTCTAGAGAGACAAAAAGCTTCTTTATGATTACTAATTAATTTAAAATTTCTAGTTGGAAAAAATATAAAGAAACTATGGTCAAATAAGCCCAGATTCTGCCTCTAGTGTTGAGGAATGTGTGACATATGCCACTTTGCCCAAGCGGCATTCTCCTCATAAGATTCAGAGACCTAAAAGTAAATAAGAAGTCTTCTAGTTTCCTGAAAAGGGAGGTCCCTGTGGCAACCTTCTGTTTGCTTAAAGACAGTTTAACTTGCATTTAGTTCATGTGTAAAAGTAGAGTTTTTCTTTTAATCACAGTTTGAATAGGTAAGTGATAATTTTTATTTTAATGATATTACATATATATAAGGTTTCACTAGTAAAAAGGGGAAGAAGAATAGTAACATGCATTGTTTGTTTCTCTGAGTTTTAATCCACACAGCAGTTAAAGGCAGATAAGCTCACCAGCCCGGAAAGCCTCTGCGGCCCATGGAGAATTCCGTGCTATGTGGAGAATTCTGTGCCCTGCAGAGAGTTCTCAGAAAATTCTGTGCTGCACAGAGGATTCTGCGGCCTGCAGAAGATTCTGTGCTCTGAAGAAAATTCTTAGAAAATTCTGTGCCACAAAGAGAGAATTTTCATTATAAAAAGGGGAAAGTAGATTGTGCGGGAGGCTCGCTCACGGAGATCAGCTGCGCTGATGTGAGACCGAGACTCTCCAGCTCTGAGGTAAGAACATCTGTTTACATTGGATTGAGTTCTGATTATTTCTGATTACTTGCGCTTGCCTTTATTTGATGATTAGTAAACCCACTCTTGGTTTGACAATACTTGAGACCACGATAC
Source organism: Tragulus kanchil (assembly GCA_022376925.1). Lineage (NCBI taxonomy): Eukaryota > Metazoa > Chordata > Mammalia > Artiodactyla > Tragulidae > Tragulus > Tragulus kanchil. Next base: position 12,731,309 of record JAIOJX010000006.1, on the reverse strand, counting down.
TTTATGGTCGAAGTCCAAGGCTCACACCCTGAGGGGACCACGCCGTGTTTGTGTAAAGGTCTCTGAGCTATTTAATATAGTTTATCTTAGCGAGAACTCGTGAGAATGGTAATCAGCATAAACGCCGACACGGTGCCCACGACATGTGGATGTCAGTTTCTCGGGTGTGTCTGACTCTGCAAACCCACGGGCTGTAACCTGCAGGCTCCTCTGTCCATGGGGTTCTTCAATTGCCAGATTTCTTCCTAGTTGTTTTTGAGAGACAAAGCTTCTTTATGATTACTAATTAATTTAAAATTTCTAGTTGGAAAAAATATAAAGAAACTATGGTCAAATAAGCCCAGATTCTGCCTCTAGTGTTGAGGAATGTGTGACATATGCCACTTTGCCCAAGCGGCATTCTCCTCATAAGATTCAGAGACCTAAAAGTAAATAAGAAGTCTTCTAGTTTCCTGAAAAGGGAGGTCCCTGTGGCAACCTTCTGTTTGCTTAAAGACAGTTTAACTTGCATTTAGTTCATGTGTAAAAGTAGAGTTTTTCTTTTAATCACAGTTTGAATAGGTAAGTGATAATTTTTATTTTAATGATATTACATATATATAAGGTTTCACTAGTAAAAAGGGGAAGAAGAATAGTAACATGCATTGTTTGTTTCTCTGAGTTTTAATCCACACAGCAGTTAAAGGCAGATAAGCTCACCAGCCCGGAAAGCCTCTGCGGCCCATGGAGAATTCCGTGCTATGTGGAGAATTCTGTGCCCTGCAGAGAGTTCTCAGAAAATTCTGTGCTGCACAGAGGATTCTGCGGCCTGCAGAAGATTCTGTGCTCTGAAGAAAATTCTTAGAAAATTCTGTGCCACAAAGAGAGAATTTTCATTATAAAAAGGGGAAAGTAGATTGTGCGGGAGGCTCGCTCACGGAGATCAGCTGCGCTGATGTGAGACCGAGACTCTCCAGCTCTGAGGTAAGAACATCTGTTTACATTGGATTGAGTTCTGATTATTTCTGATTACTTGCGCTTGCCTTTATTTGATGATTAGTAAACCCACTCTTGGTTTGACAATACTTGAGACCACGATACTTTATGGTCGAAGTCCAAGGCTCACACCCTGAGGGGACCACGCCGTGTTTGTGTAAAGGTCTCTGAGCTATTTAATATAGTTTATCTTAGCGAGAACTCGTGAGAATGGTAATCAGCATAAACGCCGACACGGTGCCCACGACATGTGGATGTCAGTTTCTCGGGTGTGTCTGACTCTGCAAACCCACGGGCTGTAACCTGCAGGCTCCTCTGTCCATGGGGTTCTTCAGGTAAGAATACTGGAGTGGGTAGCCATTCCCTGCACAAGGGCATCCTCCTGACCCAGGGATTAAACCTGGGTCTCTTGCATGGCAAACAGAGTCTTTATTGTCTGAGCCGCCAGGGAAGCCCAATAATTCAATAAATGTTATTTTAAAAGTACAACCCCTAGCTCTCCTCACACTTTGCTGTTTTTTTCCTTCAGACTCCTGCTCACTGTTTTTTTCTGCAGAGAACACCTGTTCTTCTCCCCATTCCCCACAACCTGTTCTTTTTCTAAAAATTTTCAAATTTTGTATTGGAGTATAGCCAATTAACACTACTGTGAAAGTTTCAGGTGGACCACAAAGGGACTCAGCCATACATATGCATGTACCCATTTTCCTCCAAACTCATAACATTGTGCAGAGTTGCCCATGTGACACAGTAGGTCCTTGTTGGTTATCCATTTAAAATATAGCAGCGCCCACAACTGGCTCTTTATAGTGCACTCAGGCCCTCTAGGGCTTCCGTGGTGGCTCAGCGGTAAAGAATCTGCTTGCAAGGCCAGGGACATAAGAGACGTGGGTTTGATCCCTGGGTTGGGAAGATCCTCTGGAGGAGGGCATGGAAACACACGCCAGTATTCCTGCCTGGAGAACCCGTTCCAGGATTCCTGCCTGGAGAATCCCCATGGACAGAGGAGCTTTGTGGGCTCTAATTGATAGGGTGGCCAAGAGTCAGACCCAATGGAAGTTACCTAGCCTGCATACAGAGGCCCTCTGAGAAGTCTTACTACTGATTATTGATAGGATTTGATGATTAGTAAACCCACTCTTGGTTTGACAATACTTGAGACCACGATACTTTATGGTCGAAGTCCAAGGCTCACACCCTGAGGGGACCACGCCGTGTTTGTGTAAAGGTCTCTGAGCTATTTAATATAGTTTATCTTAGCGAGAACTCGTGAGAATGGTAATCAGCATAAACGCCGACACGGTGCCCACGACATGTGGATGTCAGTTTCTCGGGTGTGTCTGACTCTGCAAACCCACGGGCTGTAACCTGCAGGCTCCTCTGTCCATGGGGTTCTTCAGGTAAGAATACTGGAGTGGGTAGCCATTCCCTGCACAAGGGCATCCTCCTGACCCAGGGATTAAACCTGGGTCTCTTGCATGGCAAACAGAGTCTTTATTGTCTGAGCCGCCAGGGAAGCCCAATAATTCAATAAATGTTATTTTAAAAGTACAACCCCTAGCTCTCCTCACACTTTGCTGTTTTTTTCCTTCAGACTCCTGCTCACTGTTTTTTTCTGCAGAGAACACCTGTTCTTCTCCCCATTCCCCACAACCTGTTCTTTTTCTAAAAATTTTCAAATTTTGTATTGGAGTATAGCCAATTAACACTACTGTGAAAGTTTCAGGTGGACCACAAAGGGACTCAGCCATACATATGCATGTACCCATTTTCCTCCAAACTCATAACATTGTGCAGAGTTGCCCATGTGACACAGTAGGTCCTTGTTGGTTATCCATTTAAAATATAGCAGCGCCCACAACTGGCTCTTTATAGTGCACTCAGGCCCTCTAGGGCTTCCGTGGTGGCTCAGCGGTAAAGAATCTGCTTGCAAGGCCAGGGACATAAGAGACGTGGGTTTGATCCCTGGGTTGGGAAGATCCTCTGGAGGAGGGCATGGAAACACACGCCAGTATTCCTGCCTGGAGAACCCGTTCCAGGATTCCTGCCTGGAGAATCCCCATGGACAGAGGAGCTTTGTGGGCTCTAATTGATAGGGTGGCCAAGAGTCAGACCCAATGGAAGTTACCTAGCCTGCATACAGAGGCCCTCTGAGAAGTCTTCCTGGCCCACACGCACCATCCCTGGGCATTCCAGGCTGGGCTGAGTGACTGACTCTGGTGGTCCTCCCATCTGCCGCCCTCATCACCCCTAACAGGTCCACAGGTTCCCTTTGCACAGCCCCTGGGGTGCCATTGACACAGAATCCAGTGTAGATTTGACCAAGCAGGCCTCCTCATGCCTTAATGAGGCTGGGGGTTTAGAATGACTGAAGTTCTCTCTCTTTCTTTATCTGTCTGCTCTGAACTCCCGTAGGGAGCTGACATTCAGCCTCAACCGTGTGCAGGGGCCGCGCGGTCACTGTGTACCCCTCATTCACCTTAGCATCCAACCTCCCTACAGAGGGGTCTGGTTCCCAATCACAGAGGAGGGAACTGGGGTTTAACAAGGGAGATCTGCAGCCGTGGACTGGGGTGACCTTGAAATTTATCACCCCAACACACACAGTTTCCAGATGGGCAGAGAGACTGTCCATCCCTAGGGTGGGACAGCACACTGGGACTGTGTCCAGACACCCCCTTTGCCACTTGGCCTGTTTCAGGGATGGCTAGAGCTGACCTTCCATGTTCCTGCCTCCGAGGGCTCTGGGTGACCTGAAGCTCTGTGAGGCAGAGGCCCTTAGCGTTCCCCTCTCCTTGTGGCTCCCACCAGGCCAGCACGGGGTGGTGTCTCCACATTTATTACAGGATGGTGGATGTCCCAGATGACCCTTTCCTCCCACGTGATTGGTTTTGTGGAAGGCCACAGGGGCTCAGCAGTATTTGCAATAGTGTGACTTTACCTGTGGAGGGCGCCCTCCTCCCAGCAGCCTCCCAAGGGTTCCCGCAAGGCCCAGATTTGCCAATCAGCCCCCAGGGGCGCACCCTCACCTTCTGGATGTAGAACTGAGGGGGCACGGGGTAGCTGATGCCGTTGATGGTGAGGATGAGAGTAGGCAGCGTGTTGATGCCTTCACATAGAAGTATTTTCTGTGAGAGCAAGAGGGAGAGAGGTTGGCCCGGGTGATCCCTGGCATGTGGGAAGCCCAGGGCTGATGTGTGGCATGGCCCTTTACCTTGTCATCCAGGATAGGCTTGGGGTTGAGAAGCTTCTCGATGTTGGCGACCAGGTGAGTTGGCCCGACCAGTGACGTGGTCCCGGTATCCACAAGGGCACGGCATCCGTGGGAACAACCAACCACGTTCCCGTTTATGGTCATGCTGAGAGACAGCGGGACACAGCGGGGACCAGGGTCGCTCTGCAGTCTCCCTCATGACCGCCCCCTCCCTGACTGCCCCTAAACAGTCCTTCAACGCTTGCTCTGACTCTGTTTTCCTTTGCTCTGGTCACATCACGTTTTTTTTTTTTTAATTTATCTTTTGGAGGGTGAGGTGGGGAGGGAGGGCTCGGGTGGGCCACTTCTTTTGGTCTTTCAATTCTCTATTTTCATCCGTCTTTGTTCCCTGGCTCCTGTGGGCCTCCCATCGCGTGTCGTCTGTCGTTGCAGAGCACCAGCTCTGGGCATGCGCTCAGAGCTCCGGCTCGGTAATTGGGCACATCGGTCCAGCTGCTCCGGCACGTGGGATCTTACCAGGCCAGGGCTCGAACCGCGCCTTGCACTGCAAGGCGGTGTCCTTACCCATTGGACCACTAGGGAAGCCCGACATCACGTTTTTGACCTCCTTTCAGTTCTTGAATGTGCCAGGCTCTTTCATGTTTCAGGGATGGCTAGAGCACCTTATGGCCGGGCTTACGGGGGGGGTGTCCCTCTCCTTGTGGCTCCCACCAGGCCAGCACGGTGGTGTCTCCACATTTATTACAGGATGGTGGATGTCCCAGATGACCCTTTCCTCCCACGTGATTGGTTTTGTGGAAGGCCACAGGGGCTCAGCAGTATTTGCAATAGTGTGACTTTACCTGTGGAGGGCGCCCTCCTCCCAGCAGCCTCCCAAGGGTTCCCGCAAGGCCCAGATTTGCCAATCAGCCCCCAGGCGCACCCTCACCTTCTGGATGTAGAACTGAGGGGGCACGGGTAGCTGATGCCGTTGATGGTGAGGATGAGAGTAGGCAGCGTGTTGATGCCTTCACATAGAAGTATTTTCTGTGAGAGCAAGAGGGAGAGAGGTTGGCCCGGGTGATCCCTGGCATGTGGGAAGCCCAGGGCTGATGTGTGGCATGGCCCTTTACCTTGTCATCCAGGATAGGCTTGGGGTTGAGAAGCTTCTCGATGTTGGCGACCAGGTGAGTTGGCCCGACCAGTGACGTGGTCCCGGTATCCACAAGGGCACGGCATCCGTGGGAACAACCAACCACGTTCCCGTTTATGGTCATGCTGAGAGACAGCGGGACACAGCGGGGACCAGGGTCGCTCTGCAGTCTCCCTCATGACCGCCCCCTCCCTGACTGCCCCTAAACAGTCCTTCAACGCTTGCTCTGACTCTGTTTTCCTTTGCTCTGGTCACATCACGTTTTTTTTTTTTTTTTTAATTTATCTTTTGGAGGGTGGGGTCGGGAGGGAGGGGGATGGGCGGGCCACTTCTATTGGTCTTTCAATTCTCTATTTTCATCCGTCTTTGTTCCCTGGCTCCTGTGGGCCTCCCATCGCGGTGTCGTCTGTCGTTGCAGAGCACCAGCTCTGGACGCATGCGCTCCAGAGCTCCGGCTCGGTAATTGGGCACATCGGTCCAGCTGCTCCGCGGCACGTGGGATCTTACCAGGCCAGGGCTCGAACCGGCGCCCCTTGCACTGCAAGGCGGTGTCCTTACCCATTGGACCACTAGGGGAAGCCCGACATCACGTTTTTGACCTCCTTTCAGTTCTTGAATGTGCCAGGCTCTTTCATGTTTCAGGGCCTGGGCACATGCTGGTCACCCTTCCTAGACCCTCTTGTCTGGTGAATTTCTGCTCGTCTTCCAGGTTCCAGCTTATCTGTCACTTTTTCAGGAAAGTCTTCCCTCTAGACTAGATCAGGCTCTCGTCTTGCTCACTCTCTGGAGACACTAGCGTGTAGCGTGTACCAAAGTGGTAATTCACTATGTGTGTGACTTGCTTCGTGAGGTGTGTGGGCAGGCTGTATCCTGAGTGGCTTCCTAGGTGCCCAGTACACAGCAGATGCATACTGTATGTCTGTTGAATGAATGAATGAAGAGCACCCAGAGACCTGTGTTTGCCGTATGACTGATAACAGGTCAACCACACAGTGAGGATGGGGGTTCCCTGGGTACCAGATACTCAGAGTGAAGACAGGGGAGACATAGGCTGCCCTAGGTGAGGGTGTCTCCCAGCACCACCCCGTCACCCAGCCTAGACACTGAGAGCCAGACACGGAGGCCAGGAGAGCCTGAGCTAGCCTAGGGGCCTCCAAAAGAGAGGTAAGCCCTTATCTGAGCACATCTAACAGAATCCCATCCATTTTATTGCCCCTTGTTCTGAGGTCACTGCTGGACCTCAGCTTCCTGATTCTGTCCATCACAGCCCCTTCCCGGGTGGAGGCAGTAGGTAGCTATGGTTACGTGGGGTTATGGTTACGTGCGTTGGTTTCTGGTCTCAGGCTGTAGTCAACCTCTCTCTGCTGCTGGGTACCCTCTCCCTGGGGAGACCCGTTTTCCCAGTTGATCCAGGACGTTTTCTGTTTTTCCGCTGGCAGCTCTGTACTGAGAGCCCTGTTGGTCCTGGGTAGCCTCGGTCAGTAAGTCATTTTAACACAGTCCTGCTCAGGTTGGTGAAATTCTCCCTGATCTACGGTTCTCAAACCAGGCTATCCACCACATGGTGCAGGCGACAGCCCTTCCCCAGCTGCCCAGGCCTCTCTGGACCCTTTCCCGGCCCTGGTCAGAGGGCTGGTCAGGAGCCCTGGGGCAATTAGGAACCCAAGGGTGGTTGGTGTTTGCATCTGTGTGTGTGGGAACCTGGGTGCCTGTGTGTATTTATACGTGTGCCTACGTGTGTGTTTATATGCATCTCTGTATGTGTTTTTATGTGTCTTTGTGGGTGGAGTGAATGTCTGTGTGTTGCTGGTGTCTGTGCATGCAATTGTGTGTGTCTGCACGTGTCCCTTGGGCGGCCCCCAGCGGGAGCGGCTTACCGGCTCATGGCTATCTGCCAGTAGTGGGCTTGGGTCACTGGTACCCACTGGAGCTTTCCCTTGTGGTAGGCGTGGTCCACCCCGCCAAACATCACCACGCTGGTGTTCTCTGGCCCGCTGAAGAGAGACAGAAGAAGGGGCTCGTTGAAGGAGGGGAACACCAGACACTTTACAGATGCAGACATTGAGGCTTGGAGGGATTGAGCACCTGGGAAAGTTTGGTCATGGTCTAATGAGGGACACAGAAGAGATTCAAAGCTGGGCAGCCTGGTTCAGACCACCCCACGTTTTGAAGAGAAGCCGGTCTCCTCCAGCCACCTGAGTGCTCAGATAAACCCTCAGAAGACTCTCTGCTAGAGGAGTCAGACTTCCTTCTTGTCTGGTCTATCCTTTTTCAGAAAAGCCGAGGCTCGAGGGTATTATGGCATGGGTTTGGGGTTACCCAGGGCTGGCCCGTTCCCTGCTTCATCCATGGGACTCCAAACTCATTCAGTCCCCCACCTCTCCTCTCCCTGTCTTAAAAGTCCTAACACATTTGGAACATGGCGTCCCACATTTTCATTCTGCACTGGCTCCTGAAAACTGTGTAGCTGGTCCCGTGTTCCCAATGAAATGTTAGTGAGGAAGGAAACACTCCCACCGGCTCCCTCCTTCCTTCCAAATCAAATCCATCAGCAAATCCTGTTGCCTTTTCCTTCAGCCTATTTCCTAACACCTTCTATTGCTCTCCCTCTTACCTCCACCCCCTTAGACCAAGTTGCGACTCTTGAGCCAAGAGCATGATTGCGTTCCCATCAAACCTTATTTACAAAAACCCATGGTAGGACCAGAGGTGATCCCGAGGCTGTAATTCTCCTGGGCTAGACTATCTCTCAGGAAAATTCTGAATCAGGGGGTCTATAATTTCCCCCGCAACGGCATCTTACAGCTCATCTGGAGAGAGGTCTGGTCCATCTCAGACTTACGAGCTCAAGTAGAAGGCAAAGACGGGCTCAGAAATGAGTCCTCGGTTCCTCAGGTTGTCGAAGACGGGGGTGATGCCTTGGACGCCGAGGCTGGGGTAGGCCAGGCCCAGGATGCCATCGTAAGGGACTTGTTCCAGGGTCCCATTGGACTGACTCTTGCTCAGGGCAAAGGTCTGGTTCACAACAACAAGGTTCCCGATCTGTGGGAAAGGAGAGAGTGCCCACAGAACGTTTTGGGAAGTGGGGTTGGACTGGGAGGAGATGCCATTAGCACGGCAGAGAAGAAGTGTTCTGCGTGGACCTCAGACGGTTAGTCCAAGTTGAGACAGGAATTTGGGTTCCATTTGTGTGGGGCTGTGGATTTTAACAACACCTGCTCCTCTTGCAAACACCCTCTGAGTGAGTCAAACTGGCCTCATGCCCTCTGTCCAGGTGGGGCCACCAAGACTCAGGACAGGAGCCCGTGGTCCCCCCTGGGGACAAAATGCATAGAGAGCAGGGCAGCCTTCTCTTCGGCTTCACTGTGATCTGATGGCAGAAATGGACTGAATACATTGCAAAGCCTTGTGGATTCTGCATCTGCCCAGGAAAACAGAAGCCCATTATCCAAGGTCTGTGATAGAGTTCTTATGAAAATTCTGCCTGGAAAGAGGCTTTAGGAGATGTGCATGATTGTGTGTGTGACTGCATGTGTATGAGTGTGTCTATGAGTGTGTACGTGAGAGAGAGAGAGAGAAACACAGGGGGAGTATACTCAGGCGCTTAGGGGGAGGCAGCTCACAGTTTTTATTAGCATCTCAAAGGCTCTCTGCACCAAGAACCCATTTCTCAAGCCCCTCTCACATATGTCAACCCTGCTTTCCCCGCCTGGATACCTGGAGCCCTGGTTTGTCCCCAGGGGCCCCAGATCAGTCTTATCCTGTCTCTAAATACCCGACACCGGCTTGAGTCCTGATTGGCCAGCCCAGCTCCAGCGCTTTCCCAAAGCGTGACCCTGGCAAGGCCCTTGCTCTCCGTGCCTCAGGTCCCTCATCTGTGTCATGGGGTTCAGCATAGTCCCTGCTGCGTGGGTCGCTGCCGGATTTAAAGAAGTTATGGCTATGAGCGTGCCTGGTATATTTTCTGAGAATATAAACATGGGTGTTTTAGTCCCCGTTCTTCCTACTCACAGCAAAATGAAGCCGGGGCTGCCCATGGGCAAAGGAGATGCTTGTCCACCACCCAGGCTACTGTCTGGGTCAGCCACGCTGGGAGTCTGTAGGTCAGCCGGGGTGCTGTCTCCCGAGGGACAGGGCCCTGCCCAGCAGGTGGTAAGGCTCTAGTGGAGTGTGAGAAGGACTGTCCCTCCCAGCTGGTCCTGCATCTGTTTTGTAAATAGTGGTCACTCCCAGAGCCAGCCCTGACTCAGCCTCTGGTTTCCACGTTACCCGGATAGTGTCAGAGCCGAGAACTCCCTTTATTCTTCCAGAGCCGTAGCCGAGGTCGACTTGCCGGTCCAAACTCCGGAAGGTGGTGGACTGCTGAGGGTTGTATCTCTTGTGTATAGCTGCAGACACAAGAGATGCATATCTGTCAGGTGGCAAAGATGGAGAAGGGGGAGGACAAGAGGGGTGGGGGCAGGTACTCACTGCAGGAGGGACTTTGGCAGTCGACAGAGGGCACCCACAAGTCAGACGAGCCGGTGTCAAAGTTGACCTGGAACTCTTGAGGGGGTGTTCCAATGCTGATGTTACCAAAGTAGACAATCTACGGACGCCGGGGAGGGGAGGTTAGGGCAGACCTCACTGCCTGGCCGCACCGGGTTCCCAGAGTGCAGCTTCCCTCTGAGCATTTCAGGTCTCCAGAAACCACTTTCCAACCACCTCTCCTCACAGCCTCTGTTCAGACCAGTCCCTTCCTTTGAGAAGCTCTGTGATCTCCTCTTCAAGCCCCAGACTAAGGGCCTCTTTCTCCAGGTGGCCCTCCCTAGGTCACCCCAGGCCACTCCCTCTAAACTCAGAGCGTGTTCTATCAACAACACGCAGGTGGCCCTTGCATTTGACATGTATTCAATCTTTGCCTCTCTACCAGCCTGACCTGTGCATTGTTGAAGAAGATACCCCTCCCCTTTTTTCCAAAAAATATCCCCAGTCACTATAGTGTTAATTTTTTATGCCTTCATATGCCTTAGGGACTCTAACATTTCACTGGTGTCATTCCTGGATCTGTGGAGGGTGAACTTTCTCTGCCTGGAGTTTCACACTTGATTTGCAGTGGGCTTTATCTTTTGATCAGGCATGTCTCACCCTTCATCTGTAACTCAATGATTCCCTTAGTTCAGAAAAGACAGTCTCCCACAAATTAATGACACGTCTTTGGCACGGAAATGGATGTTGACCAGCCTCCTGGTTGCTGCTGGTCCCAGTCACCACAGACCAAGAGTGGAAGATGAGAGTGCCTTCTCCTCTGGAAATTGGGTCCGGTTTCCCCGTGTTTCTGCCCCCTTCCGGGGCCCCACCCCCAGCATCCCACCTGGCACCTGCAGATGAACCGCAGCGCTAGGCTAGAGCACCAGGGGGCGCTGTGGAGCGCCGTTGTCCCAACACACTCACATTCCGGAAATTCTTCAAGGGGTGAGGAGATACTGTGTTGTTAGGATCAGACTTTTGGGCCAAGCTGTAATCCTGTTTTCCCAAGAGTTTTTGCAGCAAGTATTTTCCCCTGAATGTTTCTTCCACGGTCTTCATCTTCGTTAAAGGGATTCTTTCGCCAAGCAAGGGGAAAAGGAAACAAAGAAGGGGCAGAAGTCAGCTGTCTGTGCCATACCTGGCATTATAATGGCATTGTGTATTTTTTAACCATTTTTACGAGTGTCATCTCATTATTAGAATGTTGAGTAAAGACCATGTCAAAGAACTAGGTCTTAATACAGGTTCTGATGTGTAACATTGGGGAAGCCGTATGACCATTTGGAGTTTCAGTTTTCCCACCGGTAAAAATGTGGAATGTAGGGTTTCCCTGGTAGCTCAGTGGTAAAGCGTTCACCTGCCAGGGCTCCCCTGGTGGTCCAGTGGGTAAGGACACCGCCTTGCAGTGCAAGGGGCGCTGGTTCGATCCCTGGCCTGGGAAGATCCCACGTGCTGCAGAGTGGCTGGACTGATGTGTCCAACTACCGAGCTGGAGCTCTGGAGCGCATGCACCCAGAGCCGGTGTTCTGCAACGAGAGAGACCACTGCGATGGGAGGCCCACGCAGGCCAAAGAACAAAGATAAATAGATGAAAGACCAATAGAAATGGCCAAAAAACAATAAAAAATAAAAAACAAAAAGAGTTCATCTGCCAGTGTAGGAAACACAGGTTCGATCCCTGATCTAGGAAGATCCCACATACTGTGAAGCAACTAGCCTCATGAGCCACAACTATGGAGCCTGTGCTCTAGAGCCTCGGAGCTGCAACCTGGAGCCCACAGGCCACAACTACTGAAGCCCGTGTGCCCTAGAGCCTGAGTTCCACAACAAGAGAAGTCACCGCAACAAGAAACCTGCTCACCTCAACTAGAGAGTAGCTCCCACTCCCTGCAACTAGAGAAGAGCCTGTAGCAACAGTGAAAACCCAGAGTAGCCAAAAATACATACATACATAAATTTTAAAATGTGGAATGTAATAATCCTCACTCTCACCCCCCATATAGAATGTTTTGGGTGTTAAGTGAGACAGTGGATGTGTTGTTTCTGATGTATAGGAAATCTCAGCAATGATAGCCAGTACCATTTCTGTGGCCATCCAGCTGCATCCTTTTCAAAGAATCTTGGGAAGCGAGGTAGAAGGGGATCACAACCCTGGTTTTACAAGGGAAGAAATTGAGTTTGTGACTTGGCTATGGTCACACTGTTAGAGGCAAAACAGCCTAGAAGGAGCCCTCTGCTTGTCCTCTAGGGCTCTAGCAGAAGAGATGGATGAGAGTGATGCGGCATAGGGAATAGATTAGGGAAACTGAGAGTCTAGAGGAGTAAGAAAGAATCAAAATAGAAAGAAAGGAGAGTTCTGCATGCACAGAGATATCAAGAGATGGAGAGACAAAAGACAGAGATACAGACACACACACACACAGAAATGGAGAGAGAGCAGAGAGAAGACCTAGAAGCAAATGCAGGAGAAATGCTATTCCACAGGACCACAGCTACAGTTGCACAGGTTGTACACTGAGCAATTCTAAGTGCCACTTCTAAATAGCTGCAGAGTGGCTGGACTGATGTGTCCAACTACCGAGCTGGAGCTCTGGAGCGCATGCGCCCAGAGCCGGTGCGCTGCGACAAGAGAGGCCACTGTGGTGGGAGGACCACTGCGATGGGAGGCCCACGCAGGCCAAAGAACAAAGATAAATAGATGAAAGACCAATAGAAATGGCCAAAAAACAATAAAAAATAAAAAACAAAAAGAGTTCATCTGCCAGTGTAGGAAACACAGGTTCGATCCCTGATCTAGGAAGATCCCACATACTGTGAAGCAACTAGCCTCATGAGCCACAACTATGGAGCCTGTGCTCTAGAGCCTCGGAGCTGCAACCTGGAGCCCACAGGCCACAACTACTGAAGCCCGTGTGCCCTAGAGCCTGAGTTCCACAACAAGAGAAGTCACCGCAACAAGAAACCTGCTCACCTCAACTAGAGAGTAGCTCCCACTCCCTGCAACTAGAGAAGAGCCTGTAGCAACAGTGAAAACCCAGAGTAGCCAAAAATACATACATACATAAATTTTAAAATGTGGAATGTAATAATCCTCACTCTCACCCCCCATATAGAATGTTTTGGGTGTTAAGTGAGACAGTGGATGTGTTGTTTCTGATGTATAGGAAATCTCAGCAATGATAGCCAGTACCATTTCTGTGGCCATCCAGCTGCATCCTTTTCAAAGAATCTTGGGAAGCGAGGTAGAAGGGGATCACAACCCTGGTTTTACAAGGGAAGAAATTGAGTTTGTGACTTGGCTATGGTCACACTGTTAGAGGCAAAACAGCCTAGAAGGAGCCCTCTGCTTGTCCTCTAGGGCTCTAGCAGAAGAGATGGATGAGAGTGATGCGGCATAGGGAATAGATTAGGGAAACTGAGAGTCTAGAGGAGTAAGAAAGAATCAAAATAGAAAGAAAGGAGAGTTCTGCATGCACAGAGATATCAAGAGATGGAGAGACAAAAGACAGAGATACAGACACACACACACACAGAAATGGAGAGAGAGCAGAGAGAGAAGACCTAGAAGCAAATGCAGGAGAAATGCTATTCCACAGGACCACAGCTACAGTTGCACAGGTTGTACACTGAGCAATTCTAAGTGCCACTTCTAAATAGCTCAGGATGTGATTGGTTCCCCCATGGTTGTGTAACCCTGTAGGCCTACGTCAAGACACTTGGGCCCCATGGTGCCCAGGTTCTCATCAAAAAGTGAGAGTTGAACTTTAAGACTGCCAGGTAATGAATACATTCACTTCTAATCCCGATGGGTGGAAGGAGAAGACGATGATGTGAAAAATCCCAGAAAGAGAGACGATGCCACTTACAGTTACCGTACTTACATGACTATGCACTCTGAGAGGGCCACCAGCCCGAGGAGCCCAAGCCACTTCATGTTTCTCTCCTGGGTCCAAGCACTTAGGGAAGACCGGGCTCTGAGCCTGCAGTGGTGACCAGGAGCTCCTAGTTATATGTGCTCTGACCTGCCCTGATTGTTCCCTTTAGGCCAGAGGTGGATCTGATAAGAAATACGAACCTCTCCATATGGCCTTACCTCTGCGCGGGTATTCGACTTGGAAAATTCACTGAATACAGATTCTACTGTGAGCTGTTCCTCGAGGCTTGGCTGAAAAATGAAACTAAACTAAGACTGGCGAAACTTGTGTCATCTTGGAGACAAACCACTGCTAATAATGTGATGAAAGTCTTGATTTCCTGTGTAGAAGAAAGCTCAGGCGATGCCATGGCTGTGTGCTGCTGGAGTGCAGATTGCTGGGAGGAGAAGAGGTCAAATGGCTACTTGAGGACTTGAGAGGCAGCCCAGTGACATACGAGTGGCTTTAGGTTAGGGGACACTGGGACTGATCAGGGCACCTTTGATGTCAGTCTGTGTCAAAGATCTAGGCAAAAGCAGTGTGACAGTTGCACCGTTTCACTATTGGAAACAACGTGACGCGTGCATATACAAGAGACTTTATATCATCCAACAAACACATAAGGGGCTGTGTGCTGGGGTCCGGGTTAAGTGCTAGAAAGTCAAAGTTGCGTAAGAGGCAGGGGTTCCCTATCTTCAGGGGCTAGCAGTCTAGGTCAGTTCTCAGAAACTGATGGCCCAAGAGGTAGGAGAAATCAATGGAAGGGCTGGGCGGGCATCCTGGACCCCAGGCAGCGTGCACCCTACTGCTGGGCACAGCCCCAACCAGCGGCTGTCATGCTGGAAAGCGGGCTCGTTGGTCAAGTTTTCAAAAGACGTCAGAACTCTAGATAATTATGTACAATCACTTGACCTTAACTGTTAGCAAATTACCGTGTCTTTGCAAAAAATATAGTGTGAGCAAATTCTCCAACAACTGTGTGCTTGATTCCGCCTGCATGCTGTGCAGTTTTTTGTGTCAGGCTCTCAGGTGGGAGTAGCAAGGGGGCAGAGACGGAATTCAATTGAAGCTGGTGGATTGAATGAGAGAGTGAAGTTGTATTCACCATGTTAATTTTCCTTCCTTTGTAAAGACAGAATAGCAGAGTCCTTAAACCATGAATTTAATAATGTCCATTTGCTGAGGAGAAATGAATTGAATTCTGATATAATTCACCAAGAGTATTCATGTCTTGAAACATTTTAACTGCCAAAGCAAACATACAAAGAGATAATTTTGAAGTATCTTATCCATGAAAGAACACACACACACACACACACACACACACACACACATGCACACAAGCTCAATGCAAACCACGTAGAGTTCCTGCTCAGCCTAAGATGAACAGGGCTACCTCTTGAATGGTTATTCTAGCCAAAGTCAAGACAACGGTGTTTCATGGCTCCTTTCAGGGCTCCTCCAGGGCCTGGCTGTTCCTGGGTGAGGTCTCTCCAGGTCTGCATCTTACATAGAACATTGGGAGGCTCCCTGGTCACCAGGTGTGTATAGATGGAGTGGGGGTCTTATCCCTTATTTTAACACATTGCTCACATTCAGTTTTGGTGGTTCAATCCCTAAAGAGGGGATTTGACAGTATCTAAGGAATGATACACACATACGCCCTTTCACCCAGAAATTCTACTTCTAGAGATCTGTCTCACAGATATAGTAACAAGTATACAAAGTACCATATGCCCCATAAGCTTACTCTCACACGTTATATCATCCAACAAACACATAAGGGGCTGTGTGCTGGGGTCCGGGTTAAGTGCTAGAAAGTCAAAGTTGCGTAAGAGGCAGGGGTTCCCTATCTTCAGGGGCTAGCAGTCTAGGTCAGTTCTCAGAAACTGATGGCCCAAGAGGTAGGAGAAATCAATGGAAGGGCTGGGCGGGCATCCTGGACCCCAGGCAGCGTGCACCCTACTGCTGGGCACAGCCCCAACCAGCGGCTGTCATGCTGGAAAGCGGGCTCGTTGGTCAAGTTTTCAAAAGACGTCAGAACTCTAGATAATTATGTACAATCACTTGACCTTAACTGTTAGCAAATTACCGTGTCTTTGCAAAAAATATAGTGTGAGCAAATTCTCCAACAACTGTGTGCTTGATTCCGCCTGCATGCTGTGCAGTTTTTTGTGTCAGGCTCTCAGGTGGGAGTAGCAAGGGGGCAGAGACGGAATTCAATTGAAGCTGGTGGATTGAATGAGAGAGTGAAGTTGTATTCACCATGTTAATTTTCCTTCCTTTGTAAAGACAGAATAGCAGAGTCCTTAAACCATGAATTTAATAATGTCCATTTGCTGAGGAGAAATGAATTGAATTCTGATATAATTCACCAAGAGTATTCATGTCTTGAAACATTTTAACTGCCAAAGCAAACATACAAAGAGATAATTTTGAAGTATCTTATCCATGAAAGAACACACACACACACACACACACACACACACACACATGCACACAAGCTCAATGCAAACCACGTAGAGTTCCTGCTCAGCCTAAGATGAACAGGGCTACCTCTTGAATGGTTATTCTAGCCAAAGTCAAGACAACGGTGTTTCATGGCTCCTTTCAGGGCTCCCTCCAGGGCCTGGCTGTTCCTGGGTGAGGTCTCTCCAGGTCTGCATCTTACATAGAACATTGGGAGGCTCCCTGGTCACCAGGTGTGTATAGATGGAGTGGGGGTCTTATCCCTTATTTTAACACATTGCTCACATTCAGTTTTGGTGGTTCAATCCCTAAAGAGGGGATTTGACAGTATCTAAGGAATGATACACACATACGCCCTTTCACCCAGAAATTCTACTTCTAGAGATCTGTCTCACAGATATAGTAACAAGTATACAAAGTACCATATGCATAAGCTACTCACTACAACACTGTTTATAAAAGCAAAAGATTAGAAACATACTTGAAGTGACTCTCCACGGGGAGCTGTGGAATGAGGCACAGGGCATCCCAACACCTGGGTATAATGCGGATGGAGGGAGGAGGGGTATGGGTGGGATCTTCGGGGTATACTATTCAGGTTTTTGAAAATGAGGGACCAGAAAAGTACTTATAGTTTGTTGCTTTTATATACACATGTATGTCTATTTCCAATGACAAAAAGTGGATGAATAAGCCATAAACTACTAAAAATGTAATTGATGGATGAGGGGTGGAGAAGGAAGTGATTTTTCTTGTTTTATATGAGCAGTTTGAATTTGCAGCCACGTAAATGTGTAACAGACTCAGAAAATGGATAAATAAACATACCTATAGCATTGACATTAAACTAAGACAAACAAGCCCTATTGTATTCAGTTGGTGACTTAGCTCTGTTACAGAAGAAAATGTTAAGTAGTTTTAAACTTCACTCTACATTCAGAGTGGAATATCTTCTTAGCACAAAGACAAACAAAAATAAGTCCCTCCAGATCTAAAACAAAACCAAAAGAAAACAAAAAATTAAGAAATCTGAAACTTGGTGATGTTGCCTTGGTATTGTGAAAGTATTTTATCTGTGCTGCTTGTTAAAGCAAGTCAGTAATTAATGATAATGTTATTCTGAAGCAAGACTTTCATTGGGTAGAGAAAAGAGGTGTTAAGTATAAAGAAAAAAGCTTCAGTAAAACAGTCCAGTCTTAAACCTTGAATTGAAAGCCTAAGTTTGTACCATTTAATTATTCCGTCCCCCTCTTTTTTTAAAAAGAAAACTTGTACTTCCTGGCTCTGATGCCAGAAAAGCCTAGAAGCAATGACAATTTGGTAACAATGCCTATCCTGAGGCCTGGCTTGAGGATTCTTAAAACATGATTTCCCACCAGAGGATCCAGAGATTTCTGGAGAGATGACTGGGCCAAGAAATGCACAAGATAAGCCTGGGAATCTTGAAGGACCAGAAAATTGAGGGCGTTCAAAGACCACCAAGAGGTGAACCAGAAGTTTTGGAATCCATGTGAAGAGGTAAAACGTGGCACACTTTTATTATCATGTCAAATCGATGAAACAAATGAAATATACAAATAGCCAGAAGCTCCAAATGCTAATAGACAGTATCTAATTAGTCACTGTAACAGATTGCCAGGGCACCAACTCACCATTGTGGGCACTGAGGAGAGGAAATAACCATCAGTGTTTATGCTATTTTTGTTTATATGAAGCATATTTTGTTAACTACAAACAGTTATAGGAGTGTTCTTTTTAACTGAAACATTCCAGGAATTAAATTCAGGAGTGATAGAATAAAGAAACTGCTGTTCTGCAACATCCTTATGAAACAATGGAACTAGGCTAGATCACCAATGGATGATAAAACCACGTGACAAATGATCGAAGGGGAGGTTTGTAATGGATGCATGAGGTAGCCAACATCAGGATCTGCTGCATCTCAGCATCTATCAAATTATTGGGGCAACTAGAAAGTTTGAACCCCTTGAAGTGGTACCACAAGAAATATATAGAACTATATAGGAAATATTCCAATGCAATTTCTTGACCTCAAGTCTAGATCTAAGTGCCTGTTTTCAGTTTTTCCAGTAGTCGTGTATGGATGTTAGAGTTGGACCATAAAGAAAGGTGAGTGCTGAAGAATTGATGCTTTTGAACTGTGGTGCTGGAGAAGACTCTTTAAAGTCCCTTGGACAGCAAGGAGTTCAAACCTGTCAACCCTGACAGAAACCAATCCTGAATATTCATTGGAAGGACTGGTGCGGAAGCTGAAGCTCCAATACTTTGGCCACCTGATATGAAGGGCTGACTCATAGGAAAAGACCCTGATCCTTGGAAAGAGTGAAGGCAAGAGAAGTGGGTGGCAGAGGATGAGATGGTCGGATGGCACCACTGAGCCAATGGACATGAGTTTAAGCAAACTCAGGGAGATACTGAAGGACAGGGAAGCCTGGTGTGTTGCAGTCCTGTGGTCACAAGCAGTGAGACATGACCTAGCCACTGAACTACACCACCACTCAGTTTTCAGGAAAATACATAGATAAAGGTATGGTTTTATCAAGCTGAGAGATACTGGCCAAGAATGCACAAGATATCTAATTAGTCACCCGGGGTTTTGGAATCCATGTGAAGAGGTAAAACGTGGCACACTTTTATTATCATGTCAAATCGATGAAACAAATGAAATATACAAATAGCCAGAAGCTCCAAATGCTAATAGACAGTATCTAATTAGTCACTGTAACAGATTGCCAGGGCACCAACTCACCATTGTGGGCACTGAGGAGAGGAAATAACCATCAGTGTTTATGCTATTTTTGTTTATATGAAGCATATTTTGTTAACTACAAACAGTTATAGGAGTGTTCTTTTTAACTGAAACATTCCAGGAATTAAATTCAGGAGTGATAGAATAAAGAAACTGCTGTTCTGCAACATCCTTATGAAACAATGGAACTAGGCTAGATCACCAATGGATGATAAAACCACGTGACAAATGATCGAAGGGGAGGTTTATAATGGATGCATGAGGTAGCCAACATCAGGATCTGCTGCATCTCAGCATCTATCAAATTATTGGGGCAACTAGAAAGTTTGAACCCCTTGAAGTGGTACCACAAGAAATATATAGAACTATATAGGAAATATTCCAATGCAATTTCTTGACCTCAAGTCTAGATCTAAGTGCCTGTTTTCAGTTTTTCCAGTAGTCGTGTATGGATGTTAGAGTTGGACCATAAAGAAAGGTGAGTGCTGAAGAATTGATGCTTTTGAACTGTGGTGCTGGAGAAGACTCTTTAAAGTCCCTTGGACAGCAAGGAGTTCAAACCTGTCAACCCTGACAGAAACCAATCCTGAATATTCATTGGAAGGACTGGTGCGGAAGCTGAAGCTCCAATACTTTGGCCACCTGATATGAAGGGCTGACTCATAGGAAAAGACCCTGATCCTTGGAAAGAGTGAAGGCAAGAGAAGTGGGTGGCAGAGGATGAGATGGTCGGATGGCACCACTGAGCCAATGGACATGAGTTTAAGCAAACTCAGGGAGATACTGAAGGACAGGGAAGCCTGGTGTGTTGCAGTCCTGTGGTCACAAGCAGTGAGACATGACCTAGCCACTGAACTACACCACCACTCAGTTTTCAGGAAAATACATAGATAAAGGTATGAGCAGCTATTCTCTAATTCAGTGGTCCCCAGCTTCTTTGGCGCTAGGGACTGGTGTCCTGAAAGACAATTTTTCTACAGACAGGGGTGGTAGAGGTGATTACTGGATGATTCGAGGGTATTACATTTATTGCACATTTATTTCTATTATTATTACATTGTGA
Organism: Tragulus kanchil; assembly: GCA_022376925.1. Taxonomy (NCBI): domain Eukaryota; kingdom Metazoa; phylum Chordata; class Mammalia; order Artiodactyla; family Tragulidae; genus Tragulus; species Tragulus kanchil. The sequence continues at coordinate 12,711,263 of JAIOJX010000006.1, read as the reverse complement.
TATATAATGAAATGATTATACAACTCACTACAATACAGAATCAATGGGAGTCCTGAGCTTGTTTTCCTGAAATTCAGCTCTTCCGTCTGGGGGTGATGGGACAGTGAGGGGGAGCAGCTGTAAATACAGAGGAAGCCTCACTCCCTGGTCTCTGCTCACCTCCTGCCCTGTTCCTAACAGGCTAAGGACTGGTGGCCATCCATGGTACCGGTGTTGTGGACCCCTGCTCTAAACCCAACACTTGGTCTATCTGTAAGACAAATGACCCCACTTTAAAAAAAAAATGGCATAAAAGGAGGAGACTTTATTTATAGTCTTAGAACAACCATATGCATCCTGTGTGTACATCCTCCAGATTGTGGTTTGAATAAATAAACCGCTAATGGATATTTTTTGAAGGAGTGGGGGAATTTGAACATGGACCAGATATTAGATGTTCATTTTATCTGGAATAAGACGGCATTTGGGGTTATGTGTACTTTGTGATGAAGTCACCCCTTGCTTGGGCTTCCAAGATGAGTCTGTGGTGAAGATCTGCCTACAATGCAGGAGACGTCGGTTTGAACTCTGGGTAGAAAAGTTGCCCTAGAGAAGGAAATGGCACCCCACTCTAGTATTCTTGCCTGGGAAACCTCATGGACAGAGGAGCCTGGCGAGCTTTTGTCCATGTGGTCACAAATGTGTCCGAACAAATGACACTAACATACTTCAGCAAAAATGAAGAAATATTAAGAAAAATTTTAAATGAGGGTCTATCTTGATTTAAAAAAAAAAAAAGACAACAAACAAACAGATCTGTGTAGTTGCTATGGATTGAACTGTGTCCACTCCAAATTCAAATGTTTAATCTTTAACTCCCAATGTGATGGTATTAGGAAGCAGGGCCTTTGGGATGTGATTATCATTGCTATTGATTTAAAAAAAAAAAAGATTTATTTATTTATTCATTTTGGGCGGGGGTCGGGTTGGGGAGGGAGGGGAGTGGGCGGGCCACTTCTATTGGTCTTTCATTTCTCTATTTTCATCTGTCTTTGTTCTTTGGCTCCTGTGGGCCTCCCATCGCGGTGGCGTCTGTCGTTGCAGAGCGGCGGCTCTGGGCGCATGCGCTCCAGAGCTCCGGCTTGGTAATTGGACACATCAGTCCAGCCGCTCTGCGGCACGTGGGATCTTCCCAGGCCAGGGCTCGAACCGGCGCCCCTTGCACTGCAAGGCTGTGTCCTTACCCACTGGACCACCAGGGGAAGCCCCTCATTGTTATTTTTTTGAGGAGGACATGGTTATTTTGAGATGGGGTCTTGACTGAGAGGTTCTCATGATGGGATTAGTGCCTTTATAACAAGAGTCACCAGAGAGCTTCCTCACTTTTGTTTTTCTCTCTCTCATCCCAAATATCAGACCAAATGTTTTTGAGACCAGATGGATTTTACAAACAAATTAGTCTTAATTTGGACATACTTGGTAGAAATGAGGGTAATTTCATCCACTGCAAGGTGCTCAGGGAGGAGGGCAGAAACGAGGCACTTTGCATTCGGGAGAAAAACTGGAAGGACAGGTCTTCAAACTGATATTTTCAGGAGCTGATTTTATGAGCCCAATTCCTGTATCTCCACATATCTAGAAAAACACAAAAATCCTCCACGGTGAGGACTGTTCCTTGTGACTAGAAAAGCTTCACCAGCCTAGGGGAAACCTACTGGAAAAACATGGGCTTGATTGCAAATATTCCCCTTTCATCAAAATTTTGTATAATTGACCTTACCACGCCCAGGTTTCTTTGGAGCAGTTTCCCAGAGCTATCTGAGGTGCTGTCTCTTGGGCTGCAGTTCTCATTTTGCCTCAAATAAAATTTTAATCACAACTCTCATGCTGTGCATTTTCTTTCTTATGTTGATGTGGCTGACCTGTGGCTGGGGTCTAAGCATGGAAGGAAGACTGGAGGTGGAGAAGTAGCCATTTATTAAGCTTTGTTACCTTGGTTCCTTGTGATGACTATTTTCCCCATCTGGAATGTTCTTCTCCCAGCTGTTTGCATGGCTGGCTCCTTCTCCACGTTCAACATCATCTCAAATGTCTCCCCCTAAGGGAAGGGCTTCCCTGGCTACTCCAACTCCCAGCACAGAGCCTGATTCATTCAAGAGACCACAGTGACTGCATCTGTCTATGTGATTTTCATGGTCATCTCGAGAGCTTGGCAATGTCCCAATTTACAGATGAGGGAACTGAGCTTGAGAAGAATTAAGCATCTCACTGGAGGCCCTAGTGCCTGTGAACAGTAGAGCCGAGATTTGCATCCAGGTCTGTTTGACAACTAATTCCAGCCCTTCCTTACTGTGCTTGAGGGGCCAGGAAGTGATGTAAGAAGACAAGAGGCTAGGGATGGTGGGGAAACTGAGATCAGATCTCATCTATTAGTCTATATAAGTGCCTTTATAACAAGAGTCACCAGAGAGCTTCCTCACTTTTGTTTTTCTCTCTCATCCCAAATATCAGACCAAATGTTTTTGAGACCAGATGGATTTTACAAACAAATTAGTCTTAATTTGGACATACTTGGTAGAAATGAGGGTAATTTCATCCACTGCAAGGTGCTCAGGGAGGAGGGCAGAAACGAGGCACTTTGCATTCGGGAGAAAAACTGGAAGGACAGGTCTTCAAACTGATATTTTCAGGAGCTGATTTTATGAGCCCAATTCCTGTATCTCCACATATCTAGAAAAACACAAAAATCCTCCACGGTGAGGACTGTTCCTTGTGACTAGAAAAGCTTCACCAGCCTAGGGGAAACCTACTGGAAAAACATGGGCTTGATTGCAAATATTCCCCTTTCATCAAAATCTTGTATAATTGACCTTACCACGCCCAGGTTTCTTTGGAGCAGTTTCCCAGAGCTATCTGAGGTGCTGTCTCTTGGGCTGCAGTTCTCATTTTGCCTCAAATAAAATTTTAATCACAACTCTCATGCTGTGCATTTTCTTTCTTATGTTGATGTGGCTGACCTGTGGCTGGGGTCTAAGCATGGAAGGAAGACTGGAGGTGGAGAAGTAGCCATTTATTAAGCTTTGTTACCTTGGTTCCTTGTGATGACTATTTTCCCCATCTGGAATGTTCTTCTCCCAGCTGTTTGCATGGCTGGCTCCTTCTCCACGTTCAACATCATCTCAAATGTCTCCCCCTAAGGGAAGGGCTTCCCTGGCTACTCCAACTCCCAGCACAGAGCCTGATTCATTCGAAGAGACCACAGTGACTGCATCTGTCTATGTGATTTTCATGGTCATCTCGAGAGCTTGGCAATGTCCCAATTTACAGATGAGGGAACTGAGCTTGAGAAGAATTAAGCATCTCACTGGAGGCCCTAGTGCCTGTGAACAGTAGAGCCGAGATTTGCATCCAGGTCTGTTTGACAACTAATTCCAGCCCTTCCTTACTGTGCTTGAGGGGCCAGGAAGTGATGTAAGAAGACAAGAGGGTAGGGGATGGTGGGGGAAACTGAGATCAGATCTCATCTATTAGGAAATATTCATTCTTTCAACGAACAGTGCCTCAAAGTGCTCTAACTTTAGTATGAAAAATGTTCCTGAAATATATAGAGCCTGGAAGGCAGGAATACCATGGGGACGCCTCCCAGAACACAGAGGCTGGGCCCAGGGGGAAGGTGGACTGAAGCCTAGTTCATGATCTGTTTTCCAGGAGCCACACCATCTGTAACTTGTCCACTTGGAGAGCCTGCTTTTACTACATAGGCTAGCAGGGCCTTGTAGTTCAGTAATCAAAACTTCAGGAAATACCATGACCACACTATCATGTACACATGCTCCTGGCATGCTGGGAAGCTGGTGCCAAAGGATGCCTTGGGTGGAAAGTTAGGAAGGCTGCCTGGTGAAGGTAGCCACTGAGCTGGGTCTCCATGGATGAAGGGTATTGCTGAGTGACTGTGGGGAGGAGAAAATGCCTATCAAAGAAGGCAGCACTGGCATCGTACTGGTCTCTAGAGATTGTCAGTCACCAGGCAAGCTTAGCTCTCAGGGATACATTCTATAAATCAGTCTGGGTGATAATGGGCAGCATAAGCAATGTGCAGATTAAAAATAAGAACTTGGGGCTTCCCTGCCATCCAGTGGTCAAGACTCTGTAATTTCACTACAGTGGAATTCCCCAAATTCCACTGTTTGTTTGTTCCCTGTTAGGGGAATTAAGACTGTGCACCACACAAAAGAGAAATCTCTCTGCCCATCACAAGTTGTGTGTGGCTCTGATTGAACGCTCCCTCTCCCTGGCAGGTCCCCTGATGGAGGCTGCGCCTTCCGCATCATCACTGGCATCTGTGCAGGGGAAAGGGCGTGGGCTAATTCAAGGACTGACCACTGTGAATGAAAAGTGTTGCCCGTCATATCCCTAAGAAAAACTGCGTGACAGCCTTCCACAGTCTTCACATGACCTCTTCCCTCAGTGGTCAGCCCAGAAGGAATTCAGGAGGGCAAATAAAGGTCCTCCATCAAGGCCTCAGCTACAGAAGCCACCCACCCCCCACCAATTGTGCATGTGGAGGGAGCTCAGAATGAGAAGAATGTGGTTAATTGTTCTAAAGATAGCTAAGGTGTGTATCAAAGGAAAGATTCCAACAAGCCCAGGCTCCTGCATCTTCCCATGCATTGAAAAACTCTTGAATTCCTTAACTCTTAATTAAATTTAATCAAGTTCCATTCCTTAACTTGGTATTTGACTTCTTTTAGTAAACAATAATCATTTGATGTTCCCACAGTCTGGGTTTTGTGGCACAATCTCCTCTCTATCCTGCCTCCTCCTTCCTGTCTTCAGAGTGATCCCTTAGAGTTCTCTGAGAGGCTGCCCAGGCTTGAAGTCCTCTCCAAATAAGACAGAACTGTCAACTTTTAGGTGGTGCATTTTTTTCCTAGTTGGCACTATCAAGGCATTTGCCGCATGTGACCTGTGTCACTGCTACCCGCCTCATGTGGGTGTAAACAGGCCACAGTGAATTTGGGGGAGTACGGAAGAGTAATACAGCTTGAGTTTATGATAAAGATTTGAAAATCTGGACAACAGCGCTAATGATACACAGGGCAATGGAGAAACGGGGAATCAAGATGATGCCCCAAGATGAGATGGACAGAGCTTGATGTCAAGGCCACATTCAAGAGTGTAGGGTGTATCCTGTGGGTGATGGGGCTCTTTGAGTAGGTGAGTGAGATGTTAGACTGTGAGAACAGAGGAGAACAAAGGAGAGTGAGGCTAAAACAAGAGATTAAAGTTGCAAAGAAGAAGGAAGTACATTAAAAGAACTGGAAGCTGTAGGAAGGGGCCAGAGAAGATCCTTTGGACAGAGAGTGAAGTTTCCAGTCCTTTGTATTGTTGTAAAGGGGGAATATGCACAGGAATGTTGGAAGGTTGTTTACACTGGAAAATCAAGGTGCTGGTAGGGGCGTGAGAACCAGCCTCAGGTCTTTAAAATTTTTTCACAAAAAAGGACCACATTTACTCTATGGTGAATTTTCAGAGTAGAATGAGGACAAAGGTTAAAGCGGAGGAAGGCACGTTTCACTTCAATTTGATACCAACTTCTGTCATTAACTTACCATTGTTATTTGACCTGTTTGCTGGCACCTTGCACGCGATGGATTGTGTGTGAGATATTCAAAGCAATGTTAATTTCCTCCCAGTTCTCGGAGCCTAGGGGAAGAAGGAACAAAAAGATAATACCCTAAGCTAGGAAGGGATAGTAGTCAAAAGCTTTGTGCTGTTCTAGAACAACACTGAATAAAGCTCCCACCCTTGCTTATGTCTTAAAGGCAGATAAATGAAGTTAAAAGGAGAGGTTTGCAAAGGAACAAGAGCCTGAATGGAAAGGAGGAGGATGCTCTCTCCGGGGAAAGAGGGCTGGTCCACTCTGAGGCTAGTTCTCCTCTTGCAATGGCTGCAGGAAGGGCAAAACTTCTGACCAGAGGTCAGTGGGTACTGTGGTCTGATCCCTGAGCACATGGCCTTCAGAGGAGCAGAGGTGATCCCTCAGGCTTGGCCCTTGCTCTACCTGGACCTTAGGGGGGTGATGGCGCCTTTCAGGGGCTTGGACACCTTCGCAACGGAAGAGTAATACAGCTTGAGTTTATGATAAAGATTTGAAAATCTGGACAACAGCGCTAATGATACACAGGGCAATGGAGAAACGGGGAATCAAGATGATGCCCCAAGATGAGATGGACAGAGCTTGATGTCAAGGCCACATTCAAGAGTGTAGGGTGTATCCTGTGGGTGATGGGGCTCTTTGAGTAGGTGAGTGAGATGTTAGACTGTGAGAACAGAGGAGAACAAAGGAGAGTGAGGCTAAAACAAGAGATTAAAGTTGCAAAGAAGAAGGAAGTACATTAAAAGAACTGGAAGCTGTAGGAAGGGGCCAGAGAAGATCCTTTGGACAGAGAGTGAAGTTTCCAGTCCTTTGTATTGTTGTAAAGGGGGAATATGCACAGGAATGTTGGAAGGTTGTTTACACTGGAAAATCAAGGTGCTGGTAGGGGCGTGAGAACCAGCCTCAGGTCTTTAAATTTTTTTCACAATAAAGGACCACATTTACTCTATGGTGAATTTTCAGAGTAGAATGAGGACAAAGGTTAAAGCGGAGGAAGGCACGTTTCACTTCAATTTGATACCAACTTCTGTCATTAACTTACCATTGTTATTTGACCTGTTTGCTGGCACCTTGCACGCGATGGATTGTGTGTGAGATATTCAAAGCAATGTTAATTTCCTCCCAGTTCTCGGAGCCTAGGGGAAGAAGGAACAAAAAGATAATACCCTAAGCTAGGAAGGGGTAGTAGTCAAAAGCTTTGTGCTGTTCTAGAACAACACTGAATAAAGCTCCCACCCTTGCTTATGTCTTAAAGGCAGATAAATGAAGTTAAAAGGAGAGGTTTGCAAAGGAACAAGAGCCTGAATGGAAAGGAGGAGGATGCTCTCTCCGGGGAAAGAGGGCTGGTCCACTCTGAGGCTAGTTCTCCTCTTGCAATGGCTGCAGGAAGGGCAAAACTTCTGACCAGAGGTCAGTGGGTACTGTGGTCTGATCCCTGAGCACATGGCCTTCAGAGGAGCAGAGGTGATCCCTCAGGCTTGGCCCTTGCTCTACCTGGACCTTTGAGGGGGCATCTCTGTGACTTGTCCAAAGACAGAGGGCACTGGCATGTCACTTTGTGGACAGGGGAGCTGGAATATGATGCTGACACCATCGTGTCTGCAAATACACCTTCCCCCCTTCATTTTCCTTCTGACACCACAATAGTCTGGAAACCTCCAAGGATCCTATGGAGGAGGGAGAAGAGTGGGATATAGGTTCTCTCTGGCCTGAACAGGGAGAAGACTGAGCTTGAGCTATAGATAAAGGTGCATGACATCCTGGAAACAATAGAGCGAGCAGAGCAGAGCACTTAAGACCGCAGTGCTGGAGCCAGAGGGCCTGGGTTCAAATCCCAGCTTGGCCGTAGACTGGCTGTGTGTCCTTGGGCAAGTGACTTCCTGTGTCTGTGCCTCAGGTTCCCCGTCTTTAAATCGCAGATAATAACAGCACTGAATGAGTTAAGATGCGTAGGGTGCTTCAAATCCTGGTAAGTGCTATGTGAGTTTTACATAAATTTTCAAATTAAAAAAGCACAATGTGAGACTTGTGAGTTAAGTTTTGTTTTGGGTAAAGTAAGGACTATAGCCCATGAGTCAGCCTCTCACATAAGCCTGAGGAACTTTGCTGAAGAGGTGCGTGTGTGGGCGAGGCAGCGTATATGTTATTTTGGGGAAGAGGGTATGTGCAGTCAAGCCCACATTTTGGCAGAGCCTTGCTGCTTGTTACGAGGAGTGGATGTCTCCAAGAAAGACTTTTGTGCTTTTCTTGTTATGAGAATGCGAAAAACTGGGCTCAGAAAATCCTCTTTTTTTTTTATTTTTTGGTGGGGAGCACTTCTGTTGGTCTTTCATTTATCTATTTTCATCTGTCTTTGTTCTCTGACCCGCATGGGCCTCCCATCGCAGTGGCTTCGGTCGCTGCAGAGCACCAGCTCTGGGAGCATGTGCTCCAGAGCTCTGGCTCCGTAGTTGGACACATCGGTCCAGCTGCTCCGTGGCACATGGGATCTTCCCAGGCCAGGGATCGAACCAGCACGCCTTGCACTGCAAGGCGGCGTCCTTACCCACTGGACCACCAGGGAAGCCCAGAAAATCCTCTTTTGAAAATAGTTCTTTGAAGACTTGTTTTGCCAGTGTTCCCAGAGCACTGAGTGCTTCATTCCCGACCTCCACTTTGACCTCCTTGCAAGGTGTGCTGAAAGTCAGTGACATCAGTAACTAAGGACTCCATCTTTGTTGAGTGCCAGATGGTGAGGGACAATGTGTGGTGGGCAAAGTTAAATGTGTTTTGGACTCAGGCTCTTAGCTGTTCCACCTGCTGCATTATAAGAAGCTTGTCTGGGCTGTGGGAGCTGCCTCAGGGTCTGGTCCTGAGTTGAGGAGCCATCTGGTCGCTTCTCTGTCTTTGCAGATGGGGAATCGGGGCCAAGAGAGAGCAGGTGGGGCTTGACTGACGTTGCTCAGGACCTGTGGAATGTAGTGACACACAGGGAGTGGAACTGAGGCGAGCTGGATTGGTGAGGCAGCCTCTTGTGAGCTCTGTGAGCTCTGCGCAGGGCTGGCCAGCTGTTGAATGGAGGTGCAGCATTGTGAGCCTCCAGCCCTGATCAGGGTGAGCGGAGACTGATGTCCAGCTGCTCTGGGGTCCACCTTGGGACTGCTGCCCGGAGGAGAGGTGGGGTGTTTCTTCTGACATCTAGTTGGCCTGAGATCTCAGGGAGCTTTGACCTCTTGAATTCTTATCACAGCTGATGCCATGGTCAACGGGGATGAAAGTGTGAGGGGTTATGGTGTGGCACCAAAGGGGACCTGAATAAAAGCCTGGACTGGCTTGTGGTGGCTAAACAGTTTATCCACAATCACACTGATAACCCCCTTCATCTTGGTCTTAAAAAGTGTGAGTGTGTGTTTGTGGAGGGAGGATTAAATGCGAAGGCGACATGCTCTCCATTGGGATGAAATGTCCTCCTGCACTGGGAGAGGGCACGGCAACCCACTCCAGTGTTCTTGCCTGGAGAACCCATGGACAGAGGAGCCTGGTGGGCTACAGTCCATAGGGTCACAAAGAACCAGACATGACTGCAGCAACCTAGCGTGCACACTCTCCAGCTGGTGACTCATTCAGGTTCATCAGAAATGGTTTCTTGGAAACAAAAATAGACCCACAGTCTTCAAAAACAATCTACAGTTACCAAAGTGAAGAAGTGGGAGAGGGATAAATTGAGAATTTGGAGCTAGCATATAGTCTTTGAACTGTGGTTGTTGGAGAAGACTCTTGAGTCTTGACTCTTGAGTCTCCTTGGTGGACTGCAAGGAGTTCAAACCAGTCAGTCCTAAAGGAAATCAACCCTGAACACTCATTGGAAGGACTGATGTGGAAGCTGAAGCTCCAATACTTTGGCCACTTGATGGGAAGAGATTACTCATTGGAAAAGACCCTGAGACTGGAAAAAACTGAAGGCAGAAGGAGAAGGGGAGGACAGAGGACAAGATGGTTGGATGGCATCACTGACTCAATGGAAATGAGTTTGAGTAGGCTCTGGGAGATGGTGAAGGACAGGGAAACCTGGCGTGCTTCTGTCCATGGGGTTGCAAAGAGTCAGACATGACCGAGTGACTGATATAAACTGATATATAAAATAAATAATCAACTAGGACCTCCTGTATAGCACAGGGAACTTTCCTCAATATTCTGTAATAACTTGTATGGGAAAAGAATCCAAAAAAGAATTGGTACTTGTATATGTATAACAGCATCACTTTGCAATGTAGCTAAAACTAATACTATATTCCAATATAAAATAAAAATTAAAATATGACTCAACCATGCGCCAATATAACATAAAGATTAAATTTATGAAAAACGTTTCCTCTAGGGGCCAGAACGGACTCTTTCCCCTCGTGCGATTCCTGATGTGATTCCGGAGAGGGCGGGGTGGGGGCAGAACGCCTTGCCATGACCTAACATTGCATCATCTGAGGTGGCATTTCCCTAGCTTTGATGTGTTGTGGCTTCTCATGGCACCTTTGACTTGTCTTTGGAAGATCTAACATCAGGGCTCATTGACACTGGCTAGTTGAAGGCTCAGAGAACAAAACCATTCTCCATCCATTAAGCTGAACTGCTGGGCAGAGTGTGGAATCTAGGAGGAAGGGTCAGGAGTGAGAAGCAGCTAGATAGATCTGACTTGTGTTCCAAAAAAGAAAAGAAAAGAAAAGAAAAGAAAAAAGTCTTCATTGGAGATCTCCTGAGGACTGAATTCGGGATTATACATGCTACACGGCCCAGCTTCTTTTGAAGTCTGTCTTCCCAACTATTCCCTTGTAGCTCCGTTGGTAAGGAACCCACTTGCAATGCAGGAGCCCCCAGCTCGATTTCTGGGTTGTGAACATCCCCTGGAGAAGGGATAGACGTCCAACTCTAGCATTCTTGCCTGGAGAATTCCATAGCTTGTCCATGAGTTGCAAAGAGTCAGACACGACTGAGCGACTTCACTTTCCGACTCAGGTCCCAAATTGCTGTCAGTTCCTCAGCTTCTTAAATATCTTGTCTTTGTTTTTCCTCACATCCTGACCTACCTGCCTCGCCTTTCTTACTTCTGTCAGCGTCACATGCCCATCCAGTCCACCAGCCTAACAAGATCCGGGACTGAGGAGCTAAACAAGCACTTTCTAGAAGTGGGTAGAAACAGGATGACTGTTCCCACTTTAATTTTTGTTCCTGATCAAGGTCGTCTGCAGGACGGAGGTGTTCTGGAGTAGGGAGAGCTCTCGTTTCCTCTAAAATCCACCACCAAGAACATGGCTTCCTTGAACCTGGGGATGATGGGTTCACTTTGAATCCACAGGTCTTAACAACATGGCGGCTCAGTGAGTGTATGTGAAGTGAATGAGCAAGAGAAGAGAAGAAGGAGCTGCCTTCTCTCTCTTTTTCACCTTTTGTATGTATCAAGGCCACTCTGAAGAGGAAGATTGGGATAATGGAGGCCTGGTATTAGGGACGTTGGTGCAAGTGATAGCATAGCAGGTGGGGAGGCTGAAATGGGCCAGAAGTAGAAAATTAGAGGAAGCCACGGTAGGCTTAGCACCTTTTTCTAGTGCCATCTGACTCCGACGAGTGGCGGGAACCCCAGCTCCCTGGGCCCGGGTGTTGGAGAGGGGTCACCTGTAACTGGGAGTGGGGTGGGTGTGTGGGATGTGTCGAGTCAGGTACGATTGAGCTGAAGGTCCAACAGCCCTATCCCTCTGAATGGGGAAGGGGTGAAGCGGTGACATAGCCATAAGCTCTTCCATGGTCTAGAACTCTCCCTCTCTTTGGTTGACCTCTCCCCAGTTTCAGCTATGTGGTTCTGGAGGAACCCACCAATCACACTTGCTGTGGGGGTGGGGCCATGTGACAAAATAAGCTAATTATAGGACTCTGTGCTCCTGCCAGGATGCTTGGTCCAGGACTGGACACATGATATTAGGTGGTCCATTCAGAGTTTTGGGTGAACATCCCTGGAGAAGGGATAGACGTCCAACTCTAGCATTCTTGCCTGGAGAATTCCATAGCTTGTCCATGAGTTGCAAAGAGTCAGACACGACTGAGCGACTTCACTTTCCGACTCAGGTCCCAAATTGCTGTCAGTTCCTCAGCTTCTTAAATATCTTGTCTTTGTTTTTCCTCACATCCTGACCTACCTGCCTCGCCTTTCTTACTTCTGTCAGCGTCACATGCCCATCCAGTCCACCAGCCTAACAAGATCCGGGACTGAGGAGCTAAACAAGCACTTTCTAGAAGTGGGTAGAAACAGGATGACTCTTCCCACTTTAATTTTTGTTCCTGATCAAGGTCGTCTGCAGGACGGAGGTGTTCTGGAGTAGGGAGAGCTCTCGTTTCCTCTAAAATCCACCACCAAGAACATGGCTTCCTTGAACCTGGGGATGATGGGTTCACTTTGAATCCACAGGTCTTAACAACATGGCGGCTCAGTGAGTGTATGTGAAGTGAATGAGCAAGAGAAGAGAAGAAGGAGCTGCCTTCTCTCTCTCTTTTTCACCTTTTGTATGTATCAAGGCCACTCTGAAGAGGAAGATTGGGATAATGGAGGCCTGGTATTAGGGACGTTGGTGCAAGTGATAGCATAGCAGGTGGGGAGGCTGAAATGGGCCAGAAGTAGAAAATTAGAGGAAGCCACGGTAGGCTTAGCACCTTTTTCTAGTGCCATCTGACTCCGACGAGTGGCGGGAACCCCAGCTCCCTGGGCCCGGGTGTTGGAGAGGGGTCACCTGTAACTGGGAGTGGGGTGGGTGTGTGGGATGTGTCGAGTCAGGTACGATTGAGCTGAAGGTCCAACAGCCCTATCCCTCTGAATGGGGAAGGGGTGAAGCGGTGACATAGCCATAAGCTCTTCCATGGTCTAGAACTCTCCCTCTCTTTGGTTGACCTCTCCCCAGTTTCAGCTATGTGGTTCTGGAGGAACCCACCAATCACACTTGCTGTGGGGGTGGGGCCATGTGACAAAATAAGCTAATTATAGGACTCTGTGCTCCTGCCAGGATGCTTGGTCCAGGACTGGACACATGATATTAGGTGGTCCATTCAGAGTTCTCCCTGGAACCCTGAGCTCTTCTGAGCTTCTTTCCTTTCTGGTTCGTTGCTTTAGAGGTAAAACCTTGGGGCAGGCAGCTTGAGACTCCCTCACTAGGTGTAGAAGCCTGAAGGAAGAAAACTGTCAGGCAACGAGAATCAAAGAGAGAAGGGAAAGAGCCAGGGAGAGAAAGAGTAAGTTGGTGGATTCTGACTTCTTGGGTCCAGTGTCTGAAATCTTTGGATCTTCTTTGGCTCCTGCATCCCAGTCTCCCAGTGTCCTCCCAATAAATCTCCCCTTTCCTGGAAGTCAGCTGGACTTCTCTCACTTGTGGCTCAGACTTGATTATAGGTCCTGTCCAGTTATAATATACCTCCCCAACCCAAAGAGAGGCACCCATTGGTATCAGCACCATTGAAATCCTTTATTCATTACTGAGGACAGGACTTGCACAGCACCAAATGCTGTTTCTCAGCATCTCTGGTTGGGGGGCCCTACCTGCGAGTGTGTGTTTAGAGTGAGCCTGATCGAGACCTGAAGCAGCCGAGCATTTACACTGAGGGAGCCAGGCCGATCCTGTAGTTTCCCCTATCAAAAACTGAGAAATACGCTCTCATGAAGACGTCACCCAGGAGCCAGATCTCTGAGCGGCTCATGGTATCCGTGCCCCCTTGAAAGCTGATAAAGCAGTGGTCCTGAGAAATCTGGGAGAGACAGAAACATATACCAGTCCACGTGAGCACTTAGCCAACCTCCTGGGTATCCAGAGCCGTTAAAGCAGTGGTTCTCGTGGGGGGAAGGGGGGAGGGGTCACCTGTAACTGGGAGTGGGGTGGGTGTGTGGGATGTGTCGAGTCAGGTACGATTGAGCTGAAGGTCCAACAGCCCTATCCCTCTGAATGGGGAAGGGGTGAAGCGGTGACATAGCCATAAGCTCTTCCATGGTCTAGAACTCTCCCTCTCTTTGGTTGACCTCTCCCCAGTTTCAGCTATGTGGTTCTGGAGGAACCCACCAATCACACTTGCTGTGGGGGTGGGGCCATGTGACAAAATAAGCTAATTATAGGACTCTGTGCTCCTGCCAGGATGCTTGGTCCAGGACTGGACACATGATATTAGGTGGTCCATTCAGAGTTCTCCCTGGAACCCTGAGCTCTTCTGAGCTTCTTTCCTTTCTGGTTCGTTGCTTTAGAGGTAAAACCTTGGGGCAGGCAGCTTGAGACTCCCTCACTAGGTGTAGAAGCCTGAAGGAAGAAAACTGTCAGGCAACGAGAATCAAAGAGAGAAGGGAAAGAGCCAGGGAGAGAAAGAGTAAGTTGGTGGATTCTGACTTCTTGGGTCCAGTGTCTGAAATCTTTGGATCTTCTTTGGCTCCTGCATCCCAGTCTCCCAGTGTCCTCCCAATAAATCTCCCCTTTCCTGGAAGTCAGCTGGACTTCTCTCACTTGTGGCTCAGACTTGATTATAGGTCCTGTCCAGTTATAATATACCTCCCCAACCCAAAGAGAGGCACCCATTGGTATCAGCACCATTGAAATCCTTTATTCATTACTGAGGACAGGACTTGCACAGCACCAAATGCTGTTTCTCAGCATCTCTGGTTGGGGGGCCCTACCTGCGAGTGTGTGTTTAGAGTGAGCCTGATCGAGACCTGAAGCAGCCGAGCATTTACACTGAGGGAGCCAGGCCGATCCTGTAGTTTCCCCTATCAAAAACTGAGAAATACGCTCTCATGAAGACGTCACCCAGGAGCCAGATCTCTGAGCGGCTCATGGTATCCGTGCCCCCTTGAAAGCTGATAAAGCAGTGGTCCTGAGAAATCTGGGAGAGACAGAAACATATACCAGTCCACGTGAGCACTTACTTGCCAACCTCCTGGGTATCCAGAGCCGTTAGCTTTTCTGTTTTTTCCCTCCTTCGGGAAGAATCAAGTGGCTCTCACAGGAGTTGCGGAAGTGAAGGTATAGGAACAAGAAGGGCCAAACCATGTGGTTTCTATGGCATGGAGGGAGGCAGGGGAGGGGAGGATTGGGAGTTTGGGATTATCAGGTGCAAGCTCACACAGAGACGGTTCAACAATACGTCCTACGGTATAGCACAGATAACTCTATTCAGTATCCTGTGATCGACTGTAATGGAAAAGAAGAATAGAAAAAAGAGTCTGTATATATTTGTACCTCTATAAAACCGAGTGACTTGGTTGTATAGCAGGAATTAATGCAACATTATATATAAGTCAGCTATGAAAGTGAAAGTGTTAGTTGCTCAGTCATGTTGGACTCTTTGCGAAACCACAGACTATATAGCCTGCCGGGTGCCTCTGTCCCTGGGATTCTCCAGGCAAGAATGCTGGAGTGGGCAGCCGTTCCCTTCTCCAGGGGATCTTCCCAACCCAGGGATCGAACCCAGGTGTCCTGGATTGCAGGCAGATTCTTCACTGTCCGAGCCACCAGGAATGCACATGGTGGCTTGGACGGTAAAGGCTCCTGTCTTGCTCACTGTCTGTAGACTCTGCTGCATGCCTAGCATGTACCCCAAGTGCCCCTCCCCACGCCAGCCTGGGATGGTTTCTCCACAATTTCAGGATGATGGACGTCCCAGACAGCCCTTTCCTCTAAAGCGCTGGTTTGTGGGAGGCACTTGCCCAGCCCCAGGGGCTCAGCAGCACCTGCAATGGTGAGACCTGGCCTGCAGAGGGTGCCCTCCTCCCAGCAGCAGCAGCCCAAGGGTTCCTGCAAGACCCAGACATGTGAGTCCTCACCTTTGGGATGTAGTATTGAGGGGACACGGGGAAGTCGATGCCGTTGATGGTGAAGACAACAGGAGGCAGGGTGTTGATACTGTTACATGAAATCATTTGCTGTAAGAGAAAGCAGGAGAGAGGTTGACCCAGGGGATCCTTGGTGTGGGGGGAGCCCAAGAGTGACCCTGCGGCACGACTCTTCACCTGGTCATTCTCGATGGGATTCGGGTTGAGGTGATACTAGATTTTCCAGGCCATGTAAACTGGGCCAAGCAGAAATGAGCTCCCGGTGTCCACAATGGCCTGACAACCGCCAGAACAAGCGATCACCATGCCGGTTATGGAGATGCTGGGAGAGGGAGGGAGGATTGGGAGTTTGGGATTATCAGGTGCAAGCTCACACAGAGACGGTTCAACAATACGTCCTACGGTATAGCACAGATAACTCTATTCAGTATCCTGTGATCGACTGTAATGGAAAAGAAGAATAGAAAAAAGAGTCTGTATATATTTGTACCTCTATAAAACCGAGTGACTTGGTTGTATAGCAGGAATTAATGCAACATTATATATAAGTCAGCTATGAAAGTGAAAGTGTTAGTTGCTCAGTCATGTTGGACTCTTTGCGAAACCACAGACTATATAGCCTGCCGGGTGCCTCTGTCCCTGGGATTCTCCAGGCAAGAATGCTGGAGTGGGCAGCCGTTCCCTTCTCCAGGGGATCTTCCCAACCCAGGGATCGAACCCAGGTGTCCTGGATTGCAGGCAGATTCTTCACTGTCCGAGCCACCAGGAATGCACATGGTGGCTTGGACGGTAAAGGCTCCTGTCTTGCTCACTGTCTGTAGACTCTGCTGCATGCCTAGCATGTACCCCAAGTGCCCCTCCCCACGCCAGCCTGGGATGGTTTCTCCACAATTTCAGGATGATGGACGTCCCAGACAGCCCTTTCCTCTAAAGCGCTGGTTTGTGGGAGGCACTTGCCCAGCCCCAGGGGCTCAGCAGCACCTGCAATGGTGAGACCTGGCCTGCAGAGGGTGCCCTCCTCCCAGCAGCAGCAGCCCAAGGGTTCCTGCAAGACCCAGACATGTGAGTCCTCACCTTTGGGATGTAGTATTGAGGGGACACGGGGAAGTCGATGCCGTTGATGGTGAAGACAACAGGAGGCAGGGTGTTGATACTGTTACATGAAATCATTTGCTGTAAGAGAAAGCAGGAGAGAGGTTGACCCAGGGGATCCTTGGTGTGCGGGGAGCCCAAGAGTGACCCTGCGGCACGACTCTTCACCTGGTCATTCTCGATGGGATTCGGGTTGAGGTGATACTAGATTTTCCAGGCCATGTAAACTGGGCCAAGCAGAAATGAGCTCCCGGTGTCCACAATGGCCTGACAACCGCCAGAACAAGCGATCACCATGCCGTTTATGGAGATGCTGGGAGAGGGTGGGAGAAAGCAGGCATGGGGTCACTGTAAAGTCTCTACCGACTGCCCCTCCCCGAGTGTCTCCCCAACTGCCCTTCAGCTCTTGCCCTGACTCTGTGTCCTTTCCTCTGGTCACATCACCTTTTAAGCTTCCTTTCTGTTCTTGATGCTGCAGGCTCTTTCGTGCCGTAGGGGAGCTTCTGCTGGAGCCCTTCCTACAAGACCCCCAACCCCTTGGTCTAGCAGTTTCTCCTCATCTTCCAGGTACCAGCTTCATTGTCACTTTGTCAGGGAAGTCTTCACTCAAGACTGGATCAGGCTCCTGTCCTGCTCCCTCTCTGTGGAATTTTCCTCACATCTAGCACGTGCCAAGGTGGTCGTTCACCATGTGTGGAGTCGTTTCATGGACGTCTGCCTGACTAGACGGGAGGGCGAGTCGTGTCCTCAGTGCCTCCCTCAAATGCCTGGCACACAGCGGATGCACAGTGTAGGTTTGTTGAATGAATGAATGAATGAATGAATGAAGAACCCCCAGAGACCTGTGTCTGGGGTCTCCCCAGGGATGGGTCAACCCACACAGTGAAGAGCGAGGTCTCCAGGGCAGCAGAGGGTCAGCATGAGAATGGGAGAGACCGAGGCTGCCCTGGAAGAGGAGGTCTCCCCACCACCTCCTCGCCTGGCTCAGACACTGAGTTCCCTGGTCAGGAGAGCATGAACAGGCCACGGGGCCTCCAAAGAGGGGATCACCTTTGGTCCGAGGCTACTGCAGGGAATCCTCTCAAGCGTTGCCCCCTGTTCTCAGGCCATGTCTGGATCCCAGTTTCCTGAGTCTCTCTGCCACAGCCCCTGTTCTACTGCGTGCCCTGTCTGGGTGGTTGGTAGCTTTGGTTGGTGGGTGACATTAGCTGGGGGGGAGTTGTATGTGCTGCTTTCAGGTCTCAACATGCAGCCACTGCTGGGCAGCTTTTCCCTGAGGAGACCACGTTTCCTGGTTTGTCCAGGACTTTCTCTGTTTTCCAACAGGCAGTTTTGTGTACTCAGATGTAGCCCCGGTCAGCAGATCATCTTATGACAACCTGTTCAGGTTGGTGAAATCCCTGCCTTATCCCCATTTCATCATCCTTTAGGGTCCTCTGTCCAGGCGCCCCACCTCACAGCTCAGGGTTCAGGCCCGCCCCAGGTGCCCAGGCCTCTCTGGACCCTTTCAGGACCCTGGGGCAATTGTGAACCCATGGGAGGTGTGTGTATCTACGATTGTGTGTCTGGGTGTATGTTTGTGTGTATCTGAGTCTCTGTGTCTTTACATGTGTGCTGTGTGTGTCCATACACCTCTGTGTGTGTGTTTTATGTGTGTGGATGGAGCGTATGTCTTTGGGTGACTACGTGCATTTGTGTGTGTTTGTCTGTGTCCGTGTGCAGGTGTGGGAGCATCACTTGGGGTGGCCCTGGGAGGGAGAGGCTTACCGGTCCATGGCTACCTGCCATAAGCTGACTTGGGTCACCGGTACCCACTTGAGATCTCCCTTGTGATAGGCATGGTCCACCCCACCAAGCAGCAGCAGGCTGCTCTTCTTTGGCTGGCTGAAGAGAGAAGGGAGAAGGGGTTCCTTGGAGGAGAAGAGCACCAGACGCTGTCCGAGGGATGTGCTTCTCACCCGTCAAAGGCACTATCATGGTCCCCATTTTACAGACGTGGAAATTGAGGCTCAAGGGGATTGAATACCCAACCGTGACTGGTCACCATCTAATGAGTGCCACATAAGAGGTTCGAAGCTGGGCAGCCTGGCACTGACCCTCCATCCTTCTGAAGAGGACCTGGTCTTTTCCAACACTGAAAGGATTCTCTGCTGGAGGGGTCAGATTTCCTCCTTGTCCTGTCATTTTTCAGGAAAGTTGATGCCCGAGGGCACTAAGAGCGTGGGTTCAGCTCACCTGGGGTTGGCTTCTCTTGCCTGTGACCTGTGTTGTCTTTTGGGGCTTCAAGCTTAGAGCAGGCTGCCCACCTCTATTATCCTGTCTTGAAATTCCTAATATGATGTGATCAAGGCGTTCCACATTTTCATTTTGCCCAGGATCCTGTCCAGAACCTTTACTTGGGTAATGGTTCTGGGCTCCTGGTGAAATGGTAGTGAGGAAGGAACATTCCTGACATCCCTCTCCTTCCTTCCATATCCAAGTCATCAGGAAATCCTGGTGCCTTTTTCTCCAATCGTATCCTGAAACCTTTCATTGCTCTGCCTCTTACCCCCACACTCCTGGACCAAGTAAACTGCTGCCATGAACCCATGCACTTGGTTGTGTTCCAGTAAAATTTTATAGACAAAAGCCCAGTGGTGGGGCCAGATGTGACCTTGGGGCTATAGATCTCCTGGGCAAGCCTGTCTCTCAGAAATAGTCTGGGGCTTCCCTGGTGGTCCAGTGGGTAAGGACACCGCCTTGCAGTGCAATGGGCGCCGGTTTGATCCCTGGCCTGGGAAGATCCCACGTGCTGCGGAGTGGCTGGACCAATGTGTCCAATTACCGAGCTGGAGCTCTGGAGCGTATGTACCCAGAGCCAGTGCTCTGCAATGAGAGAGGCCACTGCGATGGGAGGCCCACAGGAGCCAAAGAACGAAGATGGATGGATGAAAATAGAGAAATGAAAGACCAATAGAAGTGGGCTGCCCGCCACCCCCTCCTTCCCCAACCCGCCCTCCCCCCAAAATAAATAAATAAATAAATCTTAAATAAAAAAGAAAGAAATAGTCTAGATAAGAGGGTCTATTATTTTTCATGCAACAGAAAGCATTGTACAGTTCATTTGGAGAGAGTGTGTGTCCAGCTCAGACTCACCTGCTTATGAAGAAGGCAAAGACAGGCTCAGTAATGAGTCCTTTTATCTCCAGGTTGTCAAAGACAGAGGCGATCCCTTGGAAGGCGAGGTTAGGGAAGGGCAAGCCAAGGATGCCATCATAATGTGCATATTCCAGGGCCCCAGTGAGCTGGTTCTTGCTCAGACCAAATACCTGCTTCTTGGCAACAAGGTTCCCGATGTGTGTGAGAGAAGAGCATTCCACATAAAGGTCTGAGAAGTGGGGCTGGGCTGGGTGCAGATGCCATTCACATGGCAGGGAAGCACAAGGCCTCAGCTGACCCCAGATGGGCAGACCAAGCTGGGACAAGAGTTTGGGTTCCATTTGTGTGGAGACATAGACATGGACAACACCCGCTTTTCCTGCAAACACCACCTGAGTGAGTCAAGCTGGCCTCATGTCTTCTGTACAGATGGGGAAACCAAACTCAGGACAGGACTGAATGGTTCTTGACTGAGAATGCAATGAACTGAGAGCAGGCTAGTCATCTCTTCATCATCACTGTGATCTGACGGCAGACATGGACTGAATTCAGTGCAGTGCATTGTGGATTCTGCATTGGCCCAGGAAGACAGAAGCCATTATACAAAGCTGCTGGCAGGGTTCTCATGAAAACTCTGCCTGGAAAGCAGACTTTCAGGGATGTGTACTCTTGTGTGGGACTACCTGTGTGTGTGAGAGGGAGAGATAGAGACAGAGAGACACATGGGGAGTGTACTCAGGCACTTTGGGGAGGCAGGCTATAGTTTTTATTAGCATCTCAAAGGCTCCCTGGACTGAGAACCCATTTACCAGGCCCCTCCCACATCTGTGACCCCTGACTTTCCTGTCTGGATACCTAAAGCCCCAGGGCCCCCAGATCAATATTATCCTCTCCCCAAACCCCACCCTTACTTGAATCCTGAAGGCCAGTCAAGCTCCACTACTTGAAAACTGCATGACCTCGGCAAGGCCCTCACTCTCTGCCCCTCACGTCCCTCATCTCTGTCATGAGCTAGTAACAGTACCTCCAGCCTGGTGGTGTAGCACGATTAGACAAGCTATTACCATGAACGTGCTCTGTAGAGTTTGAGAATGTAAAAGTGGGTGTATTGTTCTCCCCTCTTCCTGCTTCCAGTGAAATGAACCTTGAGCTGCTCATGGTCAAAGGAGCTGCAAGTCCACACCCCAGGCCCCTCTCTAGGGTACGTTGTTTTGGGAGTTTGTGTGTCAGCAGGGGCGCTCTCTCTCTCCAGGGAAAGGACCCTGTAGGGTAGGAGACTAGCTATTAGGGGACTTTTGGATAGACAGTCCCTCCCAGTTGGTCCTCTATTTTGAAGGCAGCAGCTGCTCCCAGGACCAGTCCTGACTCAGCCCCTGGTTTCCACGTTACCCTAAGGGTGTCCTTGACAAGAAGTCCTATTATCTTTCCAGGGCCATAGCTGAGGGTGATTATCGCCTTCTCAGCCTGGAAGCTGCTGGACGCCATATGGTTGTACCTCCTGTGTGCAGCTGCCAACACAGAGATGTGTGTCTGTCAGGTACCCAGATGGAGGAGGTGGTGGGAGGGGAGGACAAGGATGGGTGGGGCCAGTACTCACTGCAGTTGAGATCTTGGCAGAAGGTGGAGGACACCCACAAGGCAGACGAGCCAGTGTCAAAGATGACCCGGAACTCTTGAGGGGGTGTTCCAGTGGTGATGTTGGCCCAGGAAGACAGAAGCCATTATACAAAGCTGCTGGCAGGGTTCTCATGAAAACTCTGCCTGGAAAGCAGACTTTCAGGGATGTGTACTCTGTGTGGAACTACCTGTGTGTGTGAGAGGGAGAGATAGAGACAGAGAGACACATGGGGAGTGTACTCAGGCACTTTGGGGAGGCAGGCTATAGTTTTTATTAGCATCTCAAAGGCTCCCTGGACTGAGAACCCATTTACCAGGCCCCTCCCACATCTGTGACCCCTGACTTTCCTGTCTGGATACCTAAAGCCCCAGGGCCCCCAGATCAATATTATCCTCTCCCCAAACCCCACCCTTACTTGAATCCTGAAGGCCAGTCAAGCTCCACTACTTGAAAACTGCATGACCTCGGCAAGGCCCTCACTCTCTGCCCCTCACGTCCCTCATCTCTGTCATGAGCTAGTAACAGTACCTCCAGCCTGGTGGTGTAGCACGATTAGACAAGCTATTACCATGAACGTGCTCTGTAGAGTTTGAGAATGTAAAAGTGGGTGCATTGTTCTCCCCTCTTCCTGCTTCCAGTGAAATGAACCTTGAGCTGCTCATGGTCAAAGGAGCTGCAAGTCCACACCCCAGGCCCCTCTCTAGGGTACGTTGTTTTGGGAGTTTATGTGTCAGCAGGGGCGCTCTCTCTCCGGGGAAAGGACCCTGTAGGGTAGGAGACTAGCTATTAGGGGACTTTTGGATAGACAGTCCCTCCCAGTTGGTCCTCTATTTTGAAGGCAGCAGCTGCTCCCAGGACCAGTCCTGACTCAGCCCCTGGTTTCCACGTTACCCTAAGGGTGTCCTTGACAAGAAGTCCTATTATCTTTCCAGGGCCATAGCTGAGGGTGATTATCGCCTTCTCAGCCTGGAAGCTGCTGGACGCCATATGGTTGTACCTCCTGTGTGCAGCTGCCAACA
This sequence comes from Tragulus kanchil, assembly GCA_022376925.1. NCBI lineage: Eukaryota > Metazoa > Chordata > Mammalia > Artiodactyla > Tragulidae > Tragulus > Tragulus kanchil. Next base: position 12,688,935 of record JAIOJX010000006.1, on the reverse strand, counting down.
CAGAGATGTGTGTCTGTCAGGTACCCAGATGGAGGAGGTGGTGGGAGGGGAGGACAAGGATGGGTGGGGCCAGTACTCACTGCAGTTGAGATCTTGGCAGAAGGTGGAGGACACCCACAAGGCAGACGAGCCAGTGTCAAAGATGACCCGGAACTCTTGAGGGGGTGTTCCAGTGGTGATGTTGGCTACGTAGGCCATCTACAGGGGCCGGGGAGGGGAGGTTAGGGCAGAGAGTGGCTGCCTGGCCACCCTCAATTCCCAGAGTACTGCCTCCTTCTGGGCATCCTAGGTCCTGAGATCACTTTGCAGCCACCCCTCCTCATAGCCTCTGCTCAGACCGGTCCTTTCCTTTAAGAAGCTCTGCAATCTCCTCTTCAAGGCCCAGACTGAGGGCCTTCAAAGACCAGCAAGAGCTGGATAAAAAGTTTAGGAATTCATTTGATGAGGCTGAAAGTGGGACCATTTTGGCATCAGACCAAATCAACTGAAACAAAGTAAACATATAAAAATTTGGCAATTCCCTATGCTAATAGACAACATCTAATTAGTCACTGTGACAGATTGCTAGGGCACCAACTTACTATTATGGGCACTGAGAAAGGGAAATAATCATCAATATTTATGCTAAGTTTGTATGAAGCATATTTCATATAACTACAAACATTTGAAAGAATGTTCCTTAATATTAATTGAAAGATTTCAGGAATCAAATTCTGGAGTGGTAGGAACCGGAAACCACTGTTTTACTACATCCTCATGAATCAGTGGGTCTTGGCCAGGATCATTCATGGATGATAAAACTGTAAGATGAAACAGCACAAGGAATGTTTGTAATGGATGCCTGAGGTTGGCAACATCAGGACCCGCTGCATCTCAGTATCGATCCCGGAGTTTGGGGGTATGGACACAAATTGAAGGCAGCAGCTGCTCCCAGGACCAGTCCTGACTCAGCCCCTGGTTTCCACGTTACCCTAGGGTGTCCTTGACAAGAAGTCCTATTATCTTTCCAGGGCCATAGCTGAGGGTGATTATCGCCTTCTCAGCCTGGAAGCTGCTGGACGCCATATGGTTGTACCTCCTGTGTGCAGCTGCCAACACAGAGATGTGTGTCTGTCAGGTACCCAGATGGAGGAGGTGGTGGGAGGGGAGGACAAGGATGGGTGGGGCCAGTACTCACTGCAGTTGAGATCTTGGCAGAAGGTGGAGGACACCCACAAGGCAGACGAGCCAGTGTCAAAGATGACCCGGAACTCTTGAGGGGTGTTCCAGTGGTGATGTTGGCTCGTAGGCCATCTACAGGGGCCGGGAGGGAGGTTAGGGCAGAGAGTGGCTGCCTGGCCACCCTCAATTCCCAGAGTACTGCCTCCTTCTGGGCATCCTAGGTCCTGAGATCACTTTGCAGCCACCCCTCCTCATAGCCTCTGCTCAGACCGGTCCTTTCCTTTAAGAAGCTCTGCAATCTCCTCTTCAAGGCCCAGACTGAGGGCCTTCAAAGACCAGCAAGAGCTGGATAAAAAGTTTAGGAATTCATTTGATGAGGCTGAAAGTGGGACCATTTTGGCATCAGACCAAATCAACTGAAACAAAGTAAACATATAAAAATTTGGCAATTCCCTATGCTAATAGACAACATCTAATTAGTCACTGTGACAGATTGCTAGGGCACCAACTTACTATTATGGGCACTGAGAAAGGGAAATAATCATCAATATTTATGCTAAGTTTGTATGAAGCATATTTCATATAACTACAAACATTTGAAAGAATGTTCCTTAATATTAATTGAAAGATTTCAGGAATCAAATTCTGGAGTGGTAGGAACCGGAAACCACTGTTTTACTACATCCTCATGAATCAGTGGGTCTTGGCCAGGATCATTCATGGATGATAAAACTGTAAGATGAAACAGCACAAGGAATGTTTGTAATGGATGCCTGAGGTTGGCAACATCAGGACCCGCTGCATCTCAGTATCGATCAAAGGGAGGCAGCTAGAGATTTTGAGCCTCTTGAAGTGGTGCCATAAGAAATATGTGGAACTACAAATTGAATATTCCAATAAAATGTGTTGAACTTAAGTCCAGATTTAACTACCAGTTTTCAGGAAATTGCACAGATAAAGGAACAGAGAAGCAATCCACTCTAAACCAGTGGTCCCCAGCTTTTTCAGCACTAGGAAGTGCTGAAAGTCCTGGAAGACGATTTTTCTACAGACTGGGGAGGAAGGTGTGATTCAAGGGCATTAAGTTTATTGGGATTTTATTTCTCTTTTTATTATGTTATGATATATAATGAAATAATCATACATCTCACCATAATGATCCACCAGAATCAATGGAGCCCTGAGCTTGTTTTCCTGGAACTCAACGGTCCCATCTGGGGTCAATGGGAGAGTGATGGGGAGCAGCTAGGAATACAGATGAGGCCTCAGTAGCTCACCTGCTGCTCACCTCCTGCTGGGTGGCTGGTTCCTAGTAGACCAAGGACTGATACTGGTCCTCCTTACTGGTGGTGTGGACTCCTGCTCTAAGCACAAGCCTTAGGACTTTCTATGAGACAAATCACCTGCCTCCTCCCATGTTTTAAATAAATAAATGGTATAAAAAGGAACTGGGAAACTTTTATTTATTGAAAGTCTGAGAACAACCAAAATGCAGCATACAAATGTTCATCCTCTAGATCTAGAGTTGACTAAATAAACTGCTAAAGGGCATTTTTAAAAGAGGAGTAGGAAAATGTGAACATGGGCTAGATATCAGGTGTTCATTTTACTTGGAAAAAATAGTACTCATAGTTACGTACATTTTGTAAAATTGTAGTCTCCTCCTGGGCTTCCCAGGTGGCTGAGTAGTAAAACATCTGTCTGTGATGCAGGAAATGTCAGTTTGATCTCTGGGTTGAGGAGATCTCTTGGAGAAAGAAATTACCACCCACTCCACCATTTTACCCTGGGACAGAGGAGCCTGGGAGACTGCAGTCCTTGGGGCACAAAAGAGTTGGATTCAACAACGATAACAACAGCAGCAATCTCTTCTTTAAAAGATTTCAGCAAAAATGAATAAATGGTAAAACCCAAAATTTAAATGAGGGTGTGTTTTGATTTAAAGAAACAGATTTGAATAGTTGCCATAGATTGGATTGTGTCCACCCCCCAGATTCAAATGTTGAATCCTTAACTTCTGACATGATGGTATTAGGAGGCAGGGCCTTTGGAGGTTATTACACTAAGAAGAGGTCTTGATGGTGGGGTGCTCATGATGGGATTAGCATGTTTATAAGAAGAGCCACCTGAAAGTTTCCTCTCTTTCTCTCTCATTCTCCCCTTCCCTCCATCTCCCTTCCTTCTCCTACCCCCAGTGAGGACACAGCAAAAAGGGAATAGGCTGGGAGCCAAGAAGAGGGCTCCTGGAACACAACTGACTAGCTAGCACTTTGATCTTGGACTTGTAGCCTCAGGTCTATGAGAGCCTAGGCCGACGAAGAGAGTAGGCTTGTAGCTCTGATCTCGGTGAGGCAGCAGTGAGCAGTGGCATGAAGCAAGAACTTCATTCCCTGCTGAAGAATTGAACCTGGTGGTCTGAATGAGAACCGAGAATCCTAGCCACCAGACCAGCAAGGACTAGAGGCTAGAAGTGAGTGAGGAAGGGCGCAGCAGAGAGGCGGTTGGGTCATTTACAAAGGTCAGTTCTTCCGGGTCTTTGTCTTCCTTCAGGCCAACTATCTGATTTCTTTTTCCACACCTGACTGAGTGTGGGAACCTCCCCTGGGTGGGCCTCAGGCTGAACCATTAACAAGGAGGGGGCACAAACCACCCCAAATCTGCTAAAGGGCATTTTTAAAGAGGAGTAGGAAAATGTGAACATGGGCTAGATATCAGGTGTTCATTTTACTTGGAAAAATAGTACTCATAGTTACGTACATTTTGTAAAATTGTAGTCTTCCTGGGCTTCCCCCAGGTGGCTGAGTAGTAAAACATCTGTCTGTGATGCAGGAAATGTCAGTTTGATCTCTGGGTTGAGGAGATCTCTTGGAGAAAGAAATTACCACCCACTCCACCATTTTACCCTGGGACAGAGGAGCCTGGGAGACTGCAGTCCTTGGGGCACAAAAGAGTTGGATTCAACAACGATAACAACAGCAGCAATCTCTTCTTTAAAAGATTTCAGCAAAAATGAATAAATGGTAAAACCCAAAATTTAAATGAGGGTGTGTTTTGATTTAAAGAAACAGATTTGAATAGTTGCCATAGATTGGATTGTGTCCACCCCCCAGATTCAAATGTTGAATCCTTAACTTCTGACATGATGGTATTAGGAGGCAGGGCCTTTGGAGGTTATTACACTAAGAAGAGGTCTTGATGGTGGGGTGCTCATGATGGGATTAGCATGTTTATAAGAAGAGCCACCTGAAAGTTTCCTCTCTTTCTCTCTCATTCTCCCCTTCCCTCCATCTCCCTTCCTTCTCCTACCCCCAGTGAGGACACAGCAAAAAGGGAATAGGCTGGGAGCCAAGAAGAGGGCTCCCGGAACACAACTGACTAGCTAGCACTTTGATCTTGGACTTGTAGCCTCAGGTCTATGAGAGCCTAGGCCGACGAAGAGAGTAGGCTTGTAGCTCTGATCTCGGTGAGGCAGCAGTGAGCAGTGGCATGAAGCAAGAACTTCATTCCCTGCTGAAGAATTGAACCTGGTGGTCTGAATGAGAACCGAGAATCCTAGCCACCAGACCAGCAAGGACTAGAGGCTAGAAGTGAGTGAGGAAGGGCGCAGCAGAGAGGCGGTTGGGTCATTTACAAAGGTCAGTTCTTCCGGGTCTTTGTCTTCCTTCAGGCCAACTATCTGATTTCTTTTTCCACACCTGACTGAGTGTGGGAACCTCCCCTGGGTGGGCCTCAGGCTGAACCATTAACAAGGAGGGGGCACAAACCACCCCCAGCCCCCCCGCCCTGCATCAGTAGGAAATCCGATTAAAGAGTTACAGAGCATGCTCTGGCCACCAGAACAAGACCTAGGTTTTTCCAAGTTAGTCACTCCCAGGAGGAAGCTTGTAGGAGCTTCTTATCTTCACCCATCAGAGAGCAGACAGAAGAAGCAAGAACGACAGTCCCACAGCCTCCAGAATGGAAATCACAATCACAGAAATCTAAGCAAAAGAATCACAGCCTTGGGTAACTCAATGAAGCTATGAGCCATGCTGTGCAGGGCCACCCAGGATGGACGGGTCATTGTGGAGAGTTCTGACCAACCGTGGTCCCTGGAGACGGGAAGGCAAACCACATCAGTATTCTCGCCTTGAGAACCCCATGAATGGTATAGAAAGGCCAAAAAAAAAAAAAGGACTCGCTATGGTCTGGCATTATCCCATGACTTCTTACCCACGAAGAGCCTTTCTGCACATGTGTAGTCTCTTCCTGATCCCAAAATGGGGGGAGCGGAGATCTTTTAATGCTTTATTCAAAAAGGGTTTTGACTGCCTTTGTCCTTGTCTTGATTGTTACCTTAAAGTGTTATTTTTTCTCCTTACAGTGTTTATAAGAGATGAACACTGGCTGTTTACCTTATTTCAGTTGTTACTTTCATTTTGGAGGGCAAACAGGAAAGTGGAAGTTGCTCAATCGTGTGTTGCTCCTCGTGACCAACCGATGAGCCATGGAACTCTCGAGGCAAGCATCCCGGAGTGGATGGCCTTTCTCTTCTCCAGGGAATCTTCCCAACCCAGGGACTGAACCCAGGTCTCCCGCATTGCAGGCAAATTCTTCGAACTCTGAGCCACCAGAGAAACAAACAGGACGCTGGCTATAAATGCCTTAGCTGGAGACCACCTATCCTTTGTCTCCTTAAATGCTAACAGTTTTAAGTATCCAGGCTGATGTCCACTTCTTTATGCCCCATGAAGTGTAAACATAAGGCCAGTTGTAAATGTCTAACCTGGAACCCATCTTTCCTACAGTTCTTGATACTGAGTGATCAAATATAGGGGTCTTGATAGAATGCTTTTTAATTTTTGTTATGTTTGAAATCTTTTTGTTGTAAGTTTACAAAATATCCATTTTGCAGTTTCTGCCTTTAGTGAGACCCTGAGGGGCCCAGAAGAGCAGATTTGTGCAGGTCTCCAATGACCGAGTGGCTGGAGACCCACCTGCTCATTATTCTAGCTCTTCTGTCATCTGATCACCATCCCCACTCCTGACAACAGATGTCTCCCATCCGCACCCCACTGCTAAGCTGCTTGGTCATCCAGCTGGAGATGAGCCAGGTCAGGGCCTGGAGGCAGGAGTAATGATTGACTAAAGGAAGATGAACAACTTGAAAGTTTTGAGTTAGGTTTTATTGGGGGCAAAATGAGGACTGCAGTCCGGGAGGCAGCATCTCAGATAGTTCTGAGAGACTGCTCCGAAGAGGTAGTGGGGAAAGGTGAATATGTAAGGATTTGATGAAGGGGAAGTTCAAAACCATGAAACACTCATTCTATGAAGAGTTTTATGTTCATCACAAGGATCTGATGTCACCATGAAGGGATTTAGTGCTTCTCTAGATATGAGGAGATGTCAGGACTGAGATAATAAAATCTGTTTCTAAAAATATCCACCTGTCTGAAGACCTGTCCCACCAGATTCCCTGTAGCACAGAGTGCCTCACTGCATCCTGAACTACCTCAGAGGGTGTTGAAGCTCAGCAGCTGCTACACCACAGGGATCAGTCTCCACAGAGACAGATGGTAAATGCCCTTGTTGTTCAGTTGTTGGCATTGTAGTTGGTAAGTGCCAATTACAGTGTGGTTGACAGAATGCAGACATTTTTAGAAAGAATGAATCATTTACTAAGGTAAACATTCAGTTCAGTTCAGTTGAGTTCAGTTGCTCGGTTGTGTCTGACTCTTTGCAGCCACGTGGACTGCAGCACAACTGGCTTCCCTGACCTTCCCCATCTCCCAGAGCCTGCTCAAACTCACGTCCATTGACTCACTGATGCCATCCAACCATCTTGTCCTCTGTTGCCCTCTTCTCCTTCTGCCTTCTATTTTTTTTGCCAAAATCAGGGTCTTTTCCCATAAGTCGTCTCTTCATATCAGGTGGTCAAAGTATTAGAGCTTCAGCTTCAGCATCAGTCCTTCCAGGGTTGATTTCCAGGGTTGATATTCAGGCTTTATTTCCTTTAGGATTGATTGGTTTGAATATCAACACTGGAAATCAACCCTGGAAGGACTGATGCTAAAACTGAAGCTCCAATACTTTGTCCATCTGATGTGAAGAGACGACTCATTTGTCACACTGGATTGATCTCCTTGCAGTTCAAGGGGCTCTCAAGAGTCTTCTTCTGACGCCACAGTTTGAAGGCATCAGCGCTTTGGTGCTCAACCTTCTTTATGATCCAGCTCTCACATACATCCATGACTATTAGGAAAACCATAGCTTTGACTATATGGACTTTTGTTGGCAAAGTGATGTCTCTGCCTTTGAATATGCTGTCTAGGTTTATCATAGCTTTTCTTTCAAGGAGCAAGTGTCTTTTAATTTCATGGCTGCCATTACTATCTGCAGTGATTTTTCGATCCCAAGAAAATAAAATCTGTCACTCTTTCTACTTTTCCCCCTCTATTTGTCATGAAGTGATTGCAGATGCCTAACAGAAAGAGAAGAGGCAGAATAATCAATATTTTTCCCAGACTCAGGAGCTCCCAAAGCCCTTTGAGGGACCCTTGTTGGTCCCAAGCACACGTGGATCCCCATGGTGGGATTATCATTGTGACACCCATGTTCCAGATGAGGAATCTGAGGTGACGAGACATGATCAAGGTCATACAGGTAAAGAGTTGAGGAGCCAAAGTGGCAAGTCCGTGGTGTTTGCTTTCACTCTGCACCCAGTGTGTGGAGAACTGGCACTGACTGTTTAGGCAGAAGCAAGGGCCAAGGAGCACCACCAGCCATCTCCAGGGCTGCACACCTTGCTCCAATCTGAGCCCCCAAAATCTGAGCCTGGGATTAATTGAAGCTCTTTGTGGTTCAGTTGAACTCCTGCTTGAGCCAGAATAGCTGGGCCCATGCAATGTCCAGACTCACTGATGCCATCCAACCATCTTGTCCTCTGTTGCCCTCTTTTCCTTCTGCCTTCTATTTTTTGCCAAAATCAGGGTCTTTTCCATAAGTCGTCTCTTCATATCAGGTGGTCAAAGTATTAGAGCTTCAGCTTCAGCATCAGTCCTTCCAGGGTTGATTTCCAGGGTTGATATTCAGGCTTTATTTCCTTTAGGATTGATTGGTTTGAATATCAACACTGGAAATCAACCCTGGAAGGACTGATGCTAAAACTGAAGCTCCAATACTTTGTCCATCTGATGTGAAGAGACGACTCATTTGTCACACTGGATTGATCTCCTTGCAGTTCAAGGGGCTCTCAAGAGTCTTCTTCTGACGCCACAGTTTGAAGGCATCAGCGCTTTGGTGCTCAACCTTCTTTATGATCCAGCTCTCACATACATCCATGACTATTAGGAAAACCATAGCTTTGACTATATGGACTTTTGTTGGCAAAGTGATGTCTCTGCCTTTGAATATGCTGTCTAGGTTTATCATAGCTTTTCTTTCAAGGAGCAAGTGTCTTTTAATTTCATGGCTGCCATTACTATCTGCAGTGATTTTTCGATCCCAAGAAAATAAAATCTGTCACTCTTTCTACTTTTCCCCCTCTATTTGTCATGAAGTGATTGCAGATGCCTAACAGAAAGAGAAGAGGCAGAATAATCAATATTTTTCCCAGACTCAGGAGCTCCCAAAGCCCTTTGAGGGACCCTTGTTGGTCCCAAGCACACGTGGATCCCCATGGTGGGATTATCATTGTGACACCCATGTTCCAGATGAGGAATCTGAGGTGACGAGACATGATCAAGGTCATACAGGTAAAGAGTTGAGGAGCCAAAGTGGCAAGTCCGTGGTGTTTGCTTTCACTCTGCACCCAGTGTGTGGAGAACTGGCACTGACTGTTTAGGCAGAAGCAAGGGCCAAGGAGCACCACCAGCCATCTCCAGGGCTGCACACCTTGCTCCAATCTGAGCATCCTCCTGCTTAGAAAATGCTGTGTTTTGCTTTTAGTCTTTCCCTTTTTCTCCCCTGAGTTTATGGTTTCACAGGCTCTGGGATCAATTGAAGCTCTTTGTGGTTCAGTTGAACGGTCCTAGGATAGGTCCTTTTTGAACAAGAGCCATTGATACCTTACTTTCCTCACCCCTGCCCCGGTGAGGCCAGATCTGGAGAGCTGTGCTGAGCGGAGCCCTCGCCAGCATCCCCTCCCTTCCGGGATATTCTACAGCCTCCCCTCAGGGAGTGGTGACCAAAGGGCACAGGTCTGGCTGCCATCCACCGGGGGCTGTGGAGACACCTCTGGGCCTCACTATCTCCCAGTAGATCAACTTCCCAGCGTTGGAAGTATGTGAGCTGGATTTCGTAAAGATAGAAAGTAGGGTTGAGAAGTTGAGGTCAAGAGGACAAGCAGTTAGGGCCCATAGCCGGAGATCTCATGACCCTTCCCCATGCTGTGGGGACAAGGCCCGGGGTCTGCACCTGGAAACTGTGCTCTTGGGTCTGGCTGGCGTTGCTCCTGCTTTGTCTGCCCCCACACAAGGCTCTATGACAGGAGGTGGGCTCCAGGACCGCTGACTCATGTCTGTCTCCCCACCCCTCCCAACCTCCCCGCTCTCTCCCATGGACTGCGTCCTCCTTGCATGTGTCTCTCATGGTGGGAGTGTTGCTGAGGTCCGATGACAAACCACACCTCACCCCGTGGTTGTTACAAATTTGACTGCTTACTGAGATTTTAAAATGGGGAGATGTCCCAGTGATGTGGGTTTCTAGCCTCCCTTGGAGATCGGGCAGGTCTGGTCATGCAGGGCCCGCCCTCCTACCTGCGCTGGATGCTTGAGATGGGGTGGAGCTTCCAGGGGACATGGTGCCTGGCTCACCTGCCTGGTCTGTGTCGGCATCTGGGTTTGTGAGCTCTGTGGAGGTGAAAGCTCAAGAAGACAAAAGGAAGGAAAGAGGGCTTCCCCTGGTGGTCCAGTGGGTAAGGACACAGCCTTGCAGTGCAAGGGGTGCCGGTTCGATCACTGGCCTGGGAAGATCCCACGTGCCGCAGAGTGGCTGGACCGATGTGTCCAATTACCGAGCCGGAGCTCTGGAGCGCATGTACCCAGAGCCGGTGCTCTGCAACGACAGACGCCACTGCGTTTATGGTTTCACAGGCTCTGGGGTTAATTGAAGCTCTTTGTGGTTCAGTTGAACGGTCCTAGGATAGGTCCTTTTTGAACAAGAGCCATTGATACCTTACTTTCCTCACCCCTGCCCCGGTGAGGCCAGATCTGGAGAGCTGTGCTGAGCGGAGCCTCGCCAGCATCCCCTCCCTTCCGGGATATTCTACAGCCTCCCCTCAGGGAGTGGTGACCAAAGGGCACAGGTCTGGCTGCCATCCACCGGGGGCTGTGGAGACACCTCTGGGCCTCACTATCTCCCAGTAGATCAACTTCCCAGCGTTGGAAGTATGTGAGCTGGATTTCGTAAAGATAGAAAGTAGGGTTGAGAAGTTGAGGTCAAGAGGACAAGCAGTTAGGGCCCATAGCCGGAGATCTCATGACCCTTCCCCATGCTGTGGGGACAAGGCCCGGGGTCTGCACCTGGAAACTGTGCTCTTGGGTCTGGCTGGCGTTGCTCCTGCTTTGTCTGCCCCCACACAAGGCTCTATGACAGGAGGTGGGCTCCAGGACCGCTGACTCATGTCTGTCTCCCCACCCCTCCCAACCTCCCCGCTCTCTCCCATGGACTGCGTCCTCCTTGCATGTGTCTCTCATGGTGGGAGTGTTGCTGAGGTCCGATGACAAACCACACCTCACCCCGTGGTTGTTACAAATTTGACTGCTTACTGAGATTTTAAAATGGGGAGATGTCCCAGTGATGTGGGTTTCTAGCCTCCCTTGGAGATCGGGCAGGTCTGGTCATGCAGGGCCCGCCCTCCTACCTGCGCTGGATGCTTGAGATGGGGTGGAGCTTCCAGGGGACATGGTGCCTGGCTCACCTGCCTGGTCTGTGTCGGCATCTGGGTTTGTGAGCTCTGTGGAGGTGAAAGCTCAAGAAGACAAAAGGAAGGAAAGAGGGCTTCCCCTGGTGGTCCAGTGGGTAAGGACACAGCCTTGCAGTGCAAGGGGTGCCGGTTCGATCACTGGCCTGGGAAGATCCCACGTGCCGCAGAGTGGCTGGACCGATGTGTCCAATTACCGAGCCGGAGCTCTGGAGCGCATGTACCCAGAGCCGGTGCTCTGCAACGACAGACGCCACTGCGATGGGAGGCCCACAGGAGCCAAAGAACAAAGACGGATGAAAATAGACAAATGAAAGGCCAATAGAAGTGGCCCGCCTGTCCCCCTCCCTCGCCACCTCACCCCCCAAAAAGATAAATAAATAAAATAAATGTTTAAAAAAAAAAAGAAAAGAAACACTTTCTGGATTTAAAAAAAATAAAATAAAATAAAATACAGCTATAACAGCTGTTTTAACATTCTTGTCTAATATGATGAAAATATTTATGTGAAATTATGATGAACCTCCCCAGTGCAAAGAGAGATATCCATTCATATCAGCACAATTGAGATGAAATCCTTTATTCTTTACTGAGGACAGGACTTGCAGAACACCAGACACAGCACCTCAGCATCTCTGGGTGGGATGACCCTACATGTGGGTCTGTGTGTAGAGTGAGCCTGATCAATTTCTGAAGCAGCCTGGCATTTACACTGCAGGAGCCAGTCCAATCCTGTAGTTTCCCCGATCAAAAACTGAGAAATACGCTCTCACGAAGACAGTACTCAGGAGCCAGGTCTCCGAGAGGCTCATGTACTCTGTGCCTCCTTGAATACTGATAGAACAGAGGTCCTGAGAAATCTGGGGAGACAGAAATACACACCAATCAGCATGAGCACTGACCTGCCGCACCCTGAATATCCAGAGAAAGCAAAGTAAGTCAAGTCGCTCAGTTGTGTCCGACTCTTTGAGACCCATGGACACGCTGTGGAATTCTCCGGGCAAGAATAACTGGAGTGGGTAGCCTTTCCCTTCTTCAGGAGATCTTCCCAACCCAGGGATTGAACGCTGGTCTCCCACATTGCAAGCGGATTCTTTGCCAGCTGAGCTACAAGGGAAGCCTAGTATATATATTATATATATTAACTGAGTGACAGCAGAAATCAACTCAGCAGTGTAAAGCAGCCATACTTCTATGATTTCTTTTTTTAAAGAACAAGAATGGATGGTCATTCCTCTCACACTCAGCTATTTCTTTCCTTCTGACTCCTGTTTGCTGTTTCTCTGCAGAGAATGCCTCTTCTTCTTCCCATTGCCCACAACCCGTTCTTTCTCAACAATTTTTATATTTTGTATTGGAGTATAGCCAGTTAACATTATTGTGATAATTTCAGGTGTTCTGCAAATGGTCTCGGTCATGCATCCATTCTCCCCAAACTCTCCTCCCACCCAGGCCGTCACATAACACTGAGCAGATGCCCCTTTGCTACACAGGAGATCACTGTTGGTTATCCACTTTGAATGTAGCCTTGCACTCAACCCGCTCTTAATGCTGTGCTCAGGCCCTCTTGGGAGACTTCCTTGGCCTTCATCAACCCTCTTTAGCCACTCCAGGCTGGGTTGAGTGACTTAACTTGGTGCCCCCTGGTCTGCAGCCTGCATCATCCCTAATCTGCCCCTGGCTGCTCTGCCCAGTCCCTAGAGGGACCATGTACCTGGGATCCAGTATAGATCTGCCTCGACCCATGTATGCTTCCTCATACTCCATGAGGCTGGGGGTTTAGACTTACTGAAATGCCCTCTCTTCCTCAAAGCCTTCTTTGAGCCCACCAGCCGGCTCTGAACTCCCGTAGGGAGCTGGTATTAAGGCTCAACGCTGTGCCAGGGCTGTGCCGTCATCCTTTACTCACTTTAGCATCCATTCCCCCAACTCTGTGAGTTGGGGTCAGGTACCCCAGCACACTGGGACTGTCCCCAGCCGACCCTCCTTGTCACTTTCCAGAGCTGCCTCTCCATGTTCCTGCCTCTGAGGGCTCTGGTTGAACTGCAGCTCTGCGAAGACAGGCCTGGAGTGTTCTCTTCTCCTTGTGATTCCCACCATGCTGGCACAAAGTGGTGTCTCCGTATTTATTTCAGGATGATGGATGTCCCAGATGGCCCTTTCCTCTGAGCACTGGCCCAGCCCCAGGGCTCAGCAGCATCTGCAATAGTGTGACCTTGCCTGCAGGGGTGCCTTCCTCCCAGCAACAGCCCAAGGGTTCCTGCAAGGCCCGGATTTGCGAACCAGCCCTAGTGTGGTCCCCTCACCTTCTGGACGTAGTATTGAGGGGACACTGGGTAGTCAGTTCTGTTGATGGTGAAGACAATAGGAGGCAGGGTCTTGGCTTTGGTACATGAAATCATGTGCTGAAAGAGAAAGAGGGAGCGAGGTTGACCCAGGGGATCCTTGGTGTGTGGAGAGCTGGCAGGGACCCTGAGGCATGACCCCTCACCTCATCATCCCTGATGGGACTGGGGTTGATGTGCTTCTGGATGTTGCTGACCATGTCACTTGGGCCAGCCAGCAATGAGCCCCCGGTGTCCACTAAGGCCTTACAGCCACTGGAACAAGCAACCACCGTTCCGTTTATGGAGATGCTGAGAGAAAGTGGGAGAAGGGAGCACCAGGGTCACTCTGGAGTCTCCCCTGTGACTGCCCTTCCCTGGCTCTCTCGGCTCTTGCCCTGACTCTGTTTCCCATTCCTCTGGCCCCAGCACCTGTTTGACTTCTTTCTCTTCTTGAATGCTGTGTTGTGTGTCCGGGTCTGGACTTGTGCTCGTGTCCTTCCTAGAAGATCCCCGTCCCCCTTTTTCTAGCTAATTTCTCATCTTCTGGGTTCCAGGTTCATGGTAGCTTTGTTAGAAAGGCCTTTAACCCCAGACTAGCTCAGGCTCCTGTCCTGCTAATTCTCTGTAGGCATGTCCTCGTGTCTAGCATGTACCAAGGTGGTGATTCACTGTGAGTGAGTTGATGTGTGTCGTCCTTATGAGATGTGAGGGCAAATTGTTTTCTCAGTGTCTCCCGCTAGAGCCTGACACACAGTGGAGGCATAATGTATGATTATTGAATGAGTGAATGAAAAGTGAATGAACTGATCGGTCACCAATGATGGGTCTAAAATGGAAGGGCTCTGGTTGAACTGCAGCTCTGAAAGGCCTGGAGTGTTCTCTTCTCCTTGTGATTCCCACCATGCTGGCACAAAGTGGTGTCTCCGTATTTATTTCAGGATGATGGATGTCCCAGATGGCCCTTTCCTCTGAGCACTGGCCCAGCCCCAGGGCTCAGCAGCATCTGCAATAGTGTGACCTTGCCTGCAGGGGTGCCTTCCTCCCAGCAACAGCCCAAGGGTTCCTGCAAGGCCCGGATTTGCGAACCAGCCCTAGTGTGGTCCCCTCACCTTCTGGACGTAGTATTGAGGGGACACTGGGTAGTCAGTTCTGTTGATGGTGAAGACAATAGGAGGCAGGGTCTTGGCTTTGGTACATGAAATCATGTGCTGAAAGAGAAAGAGGGAGCGAGGTTGACCCAGGGGATCCTTGGTGTGTGGAGAGCTGGCAGGGACCCTGAGGCATGACCCCTCACCTCATCATCCCTGATGGGACTGGGGTTGATGTGCTTCTGGATGTTGCTGACCATGTCACTTGGGCCAGCCAGCAATGAGCCCCCGGTGTCCACTAAGGCCTTACAGCCACTGGAACAAGCAACCACCGTTCCGTTTATGGAGATGCTGAGAGAAAGTGGGAGAAGGGAGCACCAGGGTCACTCTGGAGTCTCCCCTGTGACTGCCCTTCCCTGGCTCTCTCGGCTCTTGCCCTGACTCTGTTTCCCATTCCTCTGGCCCCAGCACCTGTTTGACTTCTTTCTCTTCTTGAATGCTGTGTTGTGTGTCCGGGTCTGGACTTGTGCTCGTGTCCTTCCTAGAAGATCCCCGTCCCCTTTGTCTAGCTAATTTCTCATCTTCTGGGTTCCAGGTTCATGGTAGCTTTGTTAGAAAGGCCTTTAACCCCAGACTAGCTCAGGCTCCTGTCCTGCTAATTCTCTGTAGGCATGTCCTCGTGTCTAGCATGTACCAAGGTGGTGATTCACTGTGAGTGAGTTGATGTGTGTCGTCCTTATGAGATGTGAGGGCAAATTGTTTTCTCAGTGTCTCCCGCTAGAGCCTGACACACAGTGGAGGCATAATGTATGATTATTGAATGAGTGAATGAAAAGTGAGGAATACTAAGAAACTTGTATCTGGTGCCTCACCAATGATGGGTCAACTCACCCATGAAGATGGAGGTCTCCAGGGCAACAAATGGTCAGAGTGAGGGCTGGGGGAGACACAGGTTGCCCTGGGAGAGGCTGTCTCCAACACCACCCCGTCACCTGGCTCAGACACTGAGGCTCCCAGTCAGGAGAGCCCGAGGAGGCCCAGGGGCTTCCAAAGGACAGGTAAGCTTTGGTGTGAGGATATCACACAGAATCCCATCAGTTATTGCCCCTCATTCCATGGCCACTTTTGGATCCCAGCTTCCAGATTTTCTCAGTCCTAACACCCGTCCCACTCTGCCCCCAGCTTGGGTGGTAAGTGGTGGCACTGGTTAGGTGAGGTGTCTCTTTGTATGCATGGCTTTCAGGTCCAAGATTGTAGCCAATCCCTCTCCACGGCTGGGCGGCCTCTCCCTGGGGAGACCAGTTTTCCTATTGGTCCAGGACTTTTTCTGTTTTACCACTGGAAATTTGTGTACTGAGAACTTTGAGGACTAAGGACCTCCTAGATCCTGGGTAGTCCTGGTCAGTAGTCACTTAGCTCCATCCTGTTCAGGCTGGTGACATTCTCCCTGATCCTCTTTTTCAGCACACTACAAGGTTCTCAGTCCACGGTACCCCCATCACAGCACAGAGGTGCAGCCTTCCCCCCGTGGCCTGGGCCTCTCTGGACCCTTTCGGAGCTCTGATCAGAGATCTGGACAGGAGCCCCGGGTCAATGATTGACCCATGGGTGATGTTTGTATTTGTGTTTGTGTGTCTGTGTTGTGTGTATCTGTGGGCCTATGTTTGTTTATATGTACGCCTATGTGTTTATATGTGTCTCTGTATGTGTATCGAGCCTGTGTTTGTATGTGACTGTCTGTACATGCCTTTTTGTGTCTGTACATGCATGTGTCCATGTACACATGTGGAAGCATCACGTGGGAAGGCTGTCAGAGGGAGAGGCTCACCGGTCCATGAATATCTCCCAGTAGCGGGCTTGCGTCAGTGTGATCCAGTTGAGCTCTCCCTTGTAGTAGGCATGATCCACCCCGCCGAACATCACCACGCTGCTGTTCTCTGGCCGGCTGAGGAGAGATGGAGAAAGGGGGTGCACTGGAGGAGATAAACCCCAGGCACTGACTGAGGGCTGTGCTTATTCATGTCTCAGGGGCACTGCTACTGTCCCCATTTTACAGATGTGGAAAGGGAGGAACTGAGGAATGGAGTACCTGACCCATCAGAGCTGAGCTGCCTGGCCTGGCTCTGACTACCCAACCTTCTGAAGAGAGCCTGGTCCTCCCCAGAGATTTAGAGTTGGGGGCTGGGGATCATCCTGGCCTGGGTCCCATCAGTTATTGCCCCTCCTTCCCTGGCCACTTTTGGATCCCAGCCTCCAGATTTTCTCAGTCCTAACACCCGTCCCACTCTGCCCCCAGCTTGGGTGGTAAGTGGTGGCACTGGTTAGGTGAGGTGTCTCTTTGTATGCATGGCTTTCAGGTCCAAGATTGTAGCCAATCCCTCTCCACGGCTGGGCGGCCTCTCCCTGGGGAGACCAGTTTTCCTATTGGTCCAGGATTTTTTCTGTTTTACCACTGGAAATTTGTGTACTGAGAACTTTGAGGACTAAGGACCTCCTAGATCCTGGGTAGTCCTGGTCAGTAGTCACTTAGCTCCATCCTGTTCAGGCTGGTGACATTCTCCCTGATCCTCTTTTTCAGCACACTACAAGGTTCTCAGTCCACGGTACCCCCATCACAGCACAGAGGTGCAGCCTTCCCCCCGTGGCCTGGGCCTCTCTGGACCCTTTCGGAGCTCTGATCAGAGATCTGGACAGGAGCCCCGGGTCAATGATTGACCCATGGGTGATGTTTGTATTTGTGTTTGTGTGTCTGTGTTGTGTGTATCTGTGGGCCTATGTTTGTTTATATGTACGCCTATGTGTTTATATGTGTCTCTGTATGTGTATCGAGCCTGTGTTTGTATGTGACTGTCTGTACATGCCTTTTTGTGTCTGTACATGCATGTGTCCATGTACACATGTGGAAGCATCACGTGGGAAGGCTGTCAGAGGGAGAGGCTCACCGGTCCATGAATATCTCCCAGTAGCGGGCTTGCGTCAGTGTGATCCAGTTGAGCTCTCCCTTGTAGTAGGCATGATCCACCCCGCCGAACATCACCACGCTGCTGTTCTCTGGCCGGCTGAGGAGAGATGGAGAAAGGGGGTGCACTGGAGGAGATAAACCCCAGGCACTGACTGAGGGCTGTGCTTATTCATGTCTCAGGGGCACTGCTACTGTCCCCATTTTACAGATGTGGAAAGGGAGGAACTGAGGAATGGAGTACCTGACCCATCAGAGCTGAGCTGCCTGGCCTGGCTCTGACTACCCAACCTTCTGAAGAGAGCCTGGTCCTCCCCAGAGACTTGAGTGCTCAGAGATCCCCTCAGAGGACACCGAGCTGGGGGGATCAGGCGTCCTTCTTGTCTAGCCTGTCATTTTTCAGGAAAGCCAAGGCCTACGGGTGCTAAGAGCATGGGTTCAGGGTTGGCTTCCCTTGCCTGTGACCAGGACTGTCCACGGGGCTCAGAGCTGAGCAGGCTGCCCACCTCTACTATCCCTGTCTGGAAATTCCCAATGTGTTTTGAACAGGGGGTCACACTAGTTCATTTTGCACAGACTCCTGCACATTGTGTAGCTGATTCTGGGCTCCTGGTGAAATGTTAGGAGGAAGGAAACATTCCTGCCATCTCTCTCCTGCTTTCTGTCTCAAATCCATCAGTAAATCCTGTTGCCTTTTCCTCCAATTGTTTCCTGACACCTTCTACTGCTCTCCCTCTTATCTCTACCTCTCTGGATAAAACCATTGCCCTTGAACCCACGAGCATGGTTGTGTTCCAATAAAACTTTATTGACAAACATCCAGGGGTGAGGCCTGATGTGGTCCTTGAGACCCAGGTTCCCTAGGCTAGACTGTCTCTCAGGAATACTCTGGACGAGGTGGCCTATAATTTTTCATGCAACAGAAAGCATCTTACTCCTAATGTGGAGAGAGGGCTTATCCAGTTCAGACTTACGAACTCAAGTAGAAGGCAAAAACAGGCTGAGAAATGACTCTATGATTCCTCAGGTTGTCCAGGAGGGTCGTGGTCCCTTTAATGGCGAGCCTGGGGTAGGCTAAGCCCAGGAAGCCACCATGTGAGCTCACGTGGGAAGGCTGTCAGCGGGAGAGGCTCACCGGTCCATGAATATCTCCCAGTAGCGGGCTTGCGTCAGTGTGATCCAGTTGAGCTCTCCCTTGTAGTAGGCATGATCCACCCCGCCGAACATCACCACGCTGCTGTTCTCTGGCCGGCTGAGGAGAGATGGAGAAAGGGGGTGCACTGGAGGAGATAAACCCCAGGCACTGACTGAGGGCTGTGCTTATTCATGTCTCAGGGGCACTGCTACTGTCCCCATTTTACAGATGTGGAAAGGGAGGAACTGAGGAATGGAGTACCTGACCCATCAGAGCTGAGCTGCCTGGCCTGGCTCTGACTACCCAACCTTCTGAAGAGAGCCTGGTCCTCCCCAGAGACTTGAGTGCTCAGAGATCCCCTCAGAGGACACCGAGCTGGGGGGATCAGGCGTCCTTCTTGTCTAGCCTGTCATTTTTCAGGAAAGCCAAGGCCTACGGGTGCTAAGAGCATGGGTTCAGGGTTGGCTTCCCTTGCCTGTGACCAGGACTGTCCACGGGGCTCAGAGCTGAGCAGGCTGCCCACCTCTACTATCCCTGTCTGGAAATTCCCAATGTGTTTTGAACAGGGGGTCACACTAGTTCATTTTGCACAGACTCCTGCACATTGTGTAGCTGATTCTGGGCTCCTGGTGAAATGTTAGGAGGAAGGAAACATTCCTGCCATCTCTCTCCTGCTTTCTGTCTCAAATCCATCAGTAAATCCTGTTGCCTTTTCCTCCAATTGTTTCCTGACACCTTCTACTGCTCTCCCTCTTATCTCTACCTCTCTGGATAAAACCATTGCCCTTGAACCCACGAGCATGGTTGTGTTCCAATAAAACTTTATTGACAAACATCCAGGGTGAGGCCTGATGTGGTCCTTGAGACCCAGGTTCCCTAGGCTAGACTGTCTCTCAGGAATACTCTGGACGAGGTGGCCTATAATTTTCCATGCAACAGAAAGCATCTTACTCCTAATGTGGAGAGAGGGCTTATCCAGTTCAGACTTACGAACTCAAGTAGAAGGCAAAAACAGGCTGAGAAATGACTCTATGATTCCTCAGGTTGTCCAGGAGGGTCGTGGTCCCTTTAATGGCGAGCCTGGGGTAGGCTAAGCCCAGGAAGCCATCATAAGGTGCATGTTCCAGGGCCTGATTGGACTGAATCTGGCTCAGGGCAAACGTCTGGTTCACAGCCACAAGGTCCCCGATCTGTGGGAGAGGAGAGTGTTTCCACGTTAAATCTGGGGAAGTGGGGTTAGGCCTGGGCTGGCAGGGGGTGCAGTGCAGATGCAACTAGCATGGCAGAGAGGCTGGGCTCTGTCCTGAGTGGACCTCAGATGGGTAGACCAAGCTAGGACAGGAATTCATTTTTGTGGGGCTGTGACTTTTAAAAACGACTCCTCCTACAAACAAGACCTGGATGAGTCAAATGGGCCTCATGCCTTTGGTACACATGGGACAAGCAAGACTCAGGACAGGACCAAATGGTTCCCTCCTGAGGATGCAGTGAGTAGAGAGCAGGCTAGTCTTCTCTTTGGCATTACTCTGATCTGATGACAGAAATGGACTGAATTCATTGCAATGTATTGTGGATACTACATCTGTCCAGAAAGACAGAGAAGCCCATTATCCAAGGTCACTGTCAGGGTTCTTATGAAAATTCTTCCTTGAGAAACAGGTTTTGGGGATGTGCATGCCCGAGTGGGAGTGCCTGTGCATGTAAGCGTGCATGCACAGAGAGCGACAGAGACAGAGAGATACAGGAGAGTGTCCTCAGGCACTTTGGTGAGGCAGGCCATAGTTTTTATTAGCGGCTCAAAGGCCCCCTAGAGTGAGATTCCATTTATCAGGCTCCTCCCACATCTGTGACCCCTGACTTTCCTGTCTGGATTCCTGAAGCCCTGAGCAGTCCAGGGGCCCAGATCACTTTTCTCCTCTCTTAAACCCCACCTTACTTGAGTCCTAAAGGCCAGTCCAGCTCCACTACTTGGAAACTGCGTGACCTCTGCAAGGCCCTGCTCTCTGCCCCTCACATCCCTCATTTCTGTCGTGAGCTAGTAATAGTACCTCCAGCCCGGTGGTACTGCAGGGTTAGATAAGCTGTTACCGCGAACATGCCCTATAGAGTCTGAGAATGTAAAAGTAGGTGCTTTATTCTCCCCTCTTTCTGCTCCCAGTGAAATGCACCTTGAACTGCTCACGGGCAAAGGAACTGCAAGTCCACACCCCAGGCTCCTCTCCAGGGTAAGTTGTTGTGGGAGTTTGTGTGTCAGCCGGGGTGCTGTCTCCCCAGGGACAGGAAGGACCCTGTAGGACAGGGGGCCAGCTCCTAGGGGACTTTGGGATGCACGGTCTCTTCCAGCTGGTCCTGCAGCTGCTTTGCAGGCAGCGCTTGCTCTCAGACCAGCCCTGACTCACCCCCTGGTTCCTCCATTACCCGAACAGTGTCTGTGGCCAGAGGTCCTGTTATGCTCCCGTAGCCATGGCTGATGTTGATTTTCTTCCTCCTGCACTGGAAGGTGCTGGACTGCTGTGGGTTGAATCTATTGTGTTTACCTGCAGATAGGAAATGCATATCCCTCAGGCACCAAGATGGAGAAGGGGGTGGCAGGGGGAGGACAAGGTTGGCAAAGGGGGATACTCACGGCAGGTGGGACTTTGGCAGTCAACAGAGGGCACCCACAAGTTAGATGAGCCGGTGTCAAAGAGAACCTGGAACTCTTGAGGGGGTGTTCCAATGCTGATGTTGCCTACATAGACCATCTATAGGGCCCCAGGAGGGGAGGTTAGAGTAGACCTGGATGCCTGGCCACCCCCAATTACTGGGGTACTGCCACCCTCTGGGCATCCCAGGCCCTGAAATCACTTTCCAGCTATCCCTCCTCACAGCCTCTGCTCAGACTGGTATCTTCCTTTGAGAAACTCTTTGGTTTCCTCTTCAAGCCCCAGATTGAGGGCCTCCTTCTCCAGGTGGCCCTCCTAGGTCACCCCAGACCACTCCCTCTAAACTCAGAGCATGTCCTATCAACAACATGCAGGTGGCCCTTTCAGTTGAGACGTATTTAATCTTTGTCTCTCTCTTGGTAGCCTATGCATTCTTGAAGAAGAGATAAGCTCCCTCTTCAGAAAAAAAAAAACAATATCTATGTTAGAACTTCATAGCATCACATACCTTAGGGTAACTTGGTGTCATTCCTGGGTCTGTGGGAGGTGAACTTTCTTTGCCTGGGGATTCACACTTGATCTGCAGTTGGTTTTATCTTTTGATTGACATGTCTCACCCTTCATCTTAACTCAATGGCTCCCTTGGTTCAGAAAGAACAGCCTCCCTCAAACTAATGACACACCTTTGATAAAGAAATGGATGTTTACCAGCTACCTGGTCATAGCTGGGCCCAGTCACTACAGACCAAGAGTTGAGGAGGCAAGTGCCTGTCACCCTTCTCCTCTGGGAATGGGGTCCCTGTTCCCCAGTGTCTGCCTCCTGCAGGAATGCAGTTCCAACCTCGCA
This sequence comes from Tragulus kanchil, assembly GCA_022376925.1. Classification (NCBI taxonomy): domain Eukaryota; kingdom Metazoa; phylum Chordata; class Mammalia; order Artiodactyla; family Tragulidae; genus Tragulus; species Tragulus kanchil. The sequence goes on along the minus strand of JAIOJX010000006.1, from coordinate 12,666,872 downwards.
TCTGGCACCTCCAACTGAACATCAGTGCGAGGCCAGAGCACCCAAGGGCACTGTGGAGCATCATCCTCCCAGCACACTCACATCTTTGTAGTTCCTCAGTGGGAGAGTAGTGAATTTCCGGTCAAGAGTAGAATTCCGGGACAGGCTGTAAGATTGTTCCTCCAGGAACTCGTTCCTTGAGATTTTTTCCCTGAGGATTCCTCCCGTGGTCTTCATCAGTCTTAGAGGGATTCTTTCACCAAGCAGGGGAAAAAGGTAAAATGAAGGGTTAGCCGTCAGCTGTCTGTGTTATGGTATGACAGCCATACCTGGCCTTTTAATGGCACTGCATATTTTCCAGGTCTTTTTATGAGTGTCATCTTATTGCCAGGATGCCACACAAAGACCATGGCCAAGAGCTAAGTCTGAAGGTAGGTTCTGTTGTGTGATCTTGGGTAAAGACCTATAACCATGTGGAACTGACACATATGAAGACACAGACACAGAGAAGTGGAGAGAGAGCAGAGGCTAGACGTGGAAACCAATGCTGGAGGGACACTATTCCACAGGACCACACCTAGAGTCACACAGGTTGTACATGGAACAATTCCATGGAGTGCCGTTTTTACATAGGTCATGATGGGACTGGCACCCCCAGAGTTGTGCACCCCGTCAGGCCTGCCCCAAGAGCTTTGGGTCCCATGGGGCCCATGGGAAGGTTCTCATCAATAAGTGAGAGTTAATCTTTAAGACTGTCAGGGAATGATCACATTCCTTTCAAAGACTGTCAGGGGAATGATTCCTGTCAAACGCTGATGGGTGGAAGAATAACCACAGGACTAGAAGAGAAGCCTCAGAAAAAGACAGGATGCCACATACAATGTCTGTACTTACATGACAAAGCACTCTGAGAGGGTCACCAGCCCGAGGAGCCCAAGCCACTTCATGCTTCTCCTAAGTCGACGTCTGCAGGGAAGGTGAAGTTCTGAGTGCACAGTGGTGGCCTAGAGTTAGCTCCTAGTTATATGTATGTGACCTACCCTAATTGTTCCTTTTAGGCCTGTGGTAGATCTGATAAGAACCATGAATGTCTCAGTAAGGTCTTATCTCTGTCCGTCTCTGTGGGTGTTGGATGATGAACATTCTCAGAATATAAAAATTCTACGGCAATCTCTTCCTTGAGGCTTGTCTGGAAAATTAAACTCAAAGGGGCGAGGCTCTCGCACTCTTAGAGACAAAACACTGCTAATGTGAAAAACGTAGGTGCTAGGGCCCATGTTACACAGTCATGATCTTTTGGGGTCTTCCTTGACATGTCATGAGATGTCATGGCTCTCCTCATTTGGAGAGGAGATTGTTAGGAGGAAAAGAGTTCAAATGACAAAGTGAAGACTTGAGGGCCAGCCCAGGGACATACAAGTGGCTTTAGGTAGTGGAACAGATGGCACAGATCAGGGGCATCTAGGATGCCAATCTGTGTCAAAGACCTAGGCTGGAGCAGTATCACAATTGCACAGTTTCAATATGGGAAGAAATGCGATGCAGGCCCCCACAAGATACTTTATGTCCTTCGACAACCATATAAGGAAGAGCCTGGGTGCTGGTATACTGGAAATTCAAAGTTGAGTAAGACATCAGTGGTCCTTATCTTCAGGAAGCAGCTGTCCAGGACAGTTCTCACAAACTCGTGGCGCAAGAGGCAAGAGAAATGAATGAAAAGGCTGGATCAGCATCCTGGACCTTGGGCAGTGCACATCCTACCAGTGGGGGCAGCCCCTCCTCAGTGCCAACCAGGAGCTGCCATGCTGGAATGCAGGTTTATTGGCCCGGTTTACAAGAGAAATCACAACTCTTGATATTTATGTAAAGTCCCCTGATTAGCTGATTAGCAACTAATCTTTTTTGTTTGTTTAATTCCAAAAAGCATAATGTGAGCTACATCTCCAACAACTGCGTGCTGGATTCAGGCTTAAGAATGTGTAGGTGTTTATTTCTTCCCTAGAGGTGGGAGTAGCGGGGGCACTGAGTGAAGGTTAGTTGATTGAATAAGAGGCTGAATACATAGTAACTGTTAATTTTCCTTCCACATGTAAAGAAAGATCAGCAGGGTCATATAAAGCAATGAATGTAATAACGTCCATTTACTCAGGGCAGATGAATATAATTGTGATATAATTCCCTAATAAAGTCATGCCTTGAAATATATATATATGTTTTATTTTGACTGTCAAAGCAAACATATAAAGAGATCATTGTAATGTGTCTTATTAAATCAAAGAAGACAAGGCAAAAATTTCAACCACTCAGAGCTCCTGCTCAGGGTGAGATGAACAGGCTATGTGTTAACATGTTATTACAGCTGAAGTAAAGACGGTGGGGTTTATGATTCCTCCCAGGACTCCCACGGTCTAGGTGTTCCTGCATGAGATCTCTCCAGGCCTGTCCCTTAGATTCAACACCAAGAAGCTCCCTGGTCACCAGGTGTGTATTGATGAGGCACTGCACCTTAATCCTCAGTTCTACACTTGTTAAGCTCAGTCTGTACCATTTAATTCTTTTCTTTTCAAAAAATCAATACTTCCTGGCTCTGACCACTAAAAAGCCTAGAAGCAATGGCAAATTACTAGCTGTGATTCCCCTGAGGCCTAGCGTGTGACTTCTAAATGCCATTTCCCACCAGAGGATCTATGGATCCTTGAAGAGATGGCTAATTTCAGCACTGGGATAGAAATGCACAAGGTAAGCTTGGAAATCTTAAAGTAGCAGAATGTTGAAGGCCTTCAAAGACCAGTGGAAATGGACAGAAAGCTTAAAAAGACAGAAAGGCTGAAAGTGGGGCAATTTTAGCATTTTTAGACCTTCAGGGGGCCAACCAGGAGGCTTGGGGCAGCCCTCCTCAGTGCCAACCAGGAGCTGCCATGCTGGAATGCAGGTTTATTGGCCCGGTTTACAAGAGAAATCACAACTCTTGATATTTATGTAAAGTCCCTGATTAGCTGATTAGCAACTAATCTTTTTTGTTTGTTTAATTCCAAAAAGCATAATGTGAGCTACATCTCCAACAACTGCGTGCTGGATTCAGGCTTAAGAATGTGTAGGTGTTTATTTCTTCCCTAGAGGTGGGAGTAGCGGGGGCACTGAGTGAAGGTTAGTTGATTGAATAAGAGGCTGAATACATAGTAACTGTTAATTTTCCTTCCACATGTAAAGAAAGATCAGCAGGGTCATATAAAGCAATGAATGTAATAACGTCCATTTACTCAGGGCAGATGAATATAATTGTGATATAATTCCCTAATAAAGTCATGCCTTGAAATATATATATATGTTTTATTTTGACTGTCAAAGCAAACATATAAAGAGATCATTGTAATGTGTCTTATTAAATCAAAGAAGACAAGGCAAAAATTTCAACCACTCAGAGCTCCTGCTCAGGGTGAGATGAACAGGCTATGTGTTAACATGTTATTACAGCTGAAGTAAAGACGGTGGGGTTTATGATTCCTCCCAGGACTCCCACGGTCTAGGTGTTCCTGCATGAGATCTCCAGGCCTGTCCCTTAGATTCAACACCAAGAAGCTCCCTGGTCACCAGGTGTGTATTGATGAGGCACTGCACCTTAATCCTCAGTTCTACACTTGTTAAGCTCAGTCTGTACCATTTAATTCTTTTCTTTTCAAAAAATCAATACTTCCTGGCTCTGACCACTAAAAAGCCTAGAAGCAATGGCAAATTACTAGCTGTGATTCCCCTGAGGCCTAGCGTGTGACTTCTAAATGCCATTTCCCACCAGAGGATCTATGGATCCTTGAAGAGATGGCTAATTTCAGCACTGGGATAGAAATGCACAAGGTAAGCTTGGAAATCTTAAAGTAGCAGAATGTTGAAGGCCTTCAAAGACCAGTGGGAAATGGACAGAAAGCTTAAAAAGACAGAAAGGCTGAAAGTGGGGCAATTTTAGCATCATATCAAATCAGTCGAAACAAATTAAATATATGAAAGTCCAATTGTTTCTAATACTACTAGACAACATCTGATTTGTCACTGTGACAGATTGCTTGGACACCAACTCACTATTCTGAGAACTCGGGAAATAATCATCAATATTTCTACCATTGCTTGTATGAAGCATACTTCATGTATCTACAAACAGTTGAAGAAATGTTCTTTTTAACTGAAGCAGTCCAGGAATTAAATTCAGAAAGAGTGGTAGAAACAAGAAACTACTTTTTTGTAACATCATCATGAAAGAATGGACCTCGGACAGATCCTCACTGGATGCTAAAACCATAAGAGGAAAGGTCGAAGGGGACGTTTACAATGGATGCAGGAAGTTGGCAATATCAGGACCCACTGCATCTCAGCATCTATCAAAGGGAGGCAACTAGAAATTATGAGCCTCTTGAAATGGAGCCATAAGAAATATACAGAACTACAAATTAAACATTCCAATAAAATTTGTTGAACCCAAGTCTAGATCTAACTATCAGTTTTCAGGGAACCACACAGATAAAGGAACAGAGAAACAGTTCTCTAAACCACCGGTCCCAACTTTTTTTGGAACTATTGATGGATTTCCCAGAGGAAAATTTTCCTACAGATGGGGGTGTGGAGTGGTTTCTGGATGATTCAAGGGTATTACATTCATCGTGCCCTTTATGTCTGTTATTATTACATTGTGACATAAAATGAAGTGATGATACAAGTCACCGTAGTGCAGACCCTGTGGGACCCCTGAGCTTGTTTCCCTGGGACTAGACTCTCCCATCTGGAGCTGATGGGAGAGAGATGGGAGGTGCTGTAAGTACAGATGAACCTTTGCTCCCTTGCCTGCTACGTGACTCTGGCTGTGCTGCCGGATTCCTAATAGGCTAAGGACTAGTACTGATCTATGGCCTTGGTGTGGTCGACTCCTGCTAGCCATCAAATACTTGGGACATTCTATAAGACAAATGACTCCACCTCCACCCATTTTTCTGAAGGGCTAATTTCAGCACTGGGATAGAAATGCACAAGGTAAGCTTGGAAATCTTAAAGTAGCAGAATGTTGAAGGCCTTCAAAGACCAGTGGGAAATGGACAGAAAGCTTAAAAAGACAGAAAGGCTGAAAGTGGGGCAATTTTAGCATCATATCAAATCAGTCGAAACAAATTAAATATATGAAAGTCCAATTGTTTCTAATACTACTAGACAACATCTGATTTGTCACTGTGACAGATTGCTTGGACACCAACTCACTATTCTGAGAACTCGGGAAATAATCATCAATATTTCTACCATTGCTTGTATGAAGCATACTTCATGTATCTACAAACAGTTGAAGAAATGTTCTTTTTAACTGAAGCAGTCCAGGAATTAAATTCAGAAAGAGTGGTAGAAACAAGAAACTACTTTTTTGTAACATCATCATGAAAGAATGGACCTCGGACAGATCCTCACTGGATGCTAAAACCATAAGAGGAAAGGTCGAAGGGGACGTTTACAATGGATGCAGGAAGTTGGCAATATCAGGACCCACTGCATCTCAGCATCTATCAAAGGGAGGCAACTAGAAATTATGAGCCTCTTGAAATGGAGCCATAAGAAATATACAGAACTACAAATTAAACATTCCAATAAAATTTGTTGAACCCAAGTCTAGATCTAACTATCAGTTTTCAGGGAACCACACAGATAAAGGAACAGAGAAACAGTTCTCTAAACCACCGGTCCCAACTTTTTTTGGAACTATTGATGGATTTCCCAGAGGAAAATTTTCCTACAGATGGGGGTGTGGAGTGGTTTCTGGATGATTCAAGGGTATTACATTCATCGTGCCCTTTATGTCTGTTATTATTACATTGTGACATAAAATGAAGTGATGATACAAGTCACCGTAGTGCAGACCCTGTGGGACCCCTGAGCTTGTTTCCCTGGGACTAGACTCTCCCATCTGGAGCTGATGGGAGAGAGATGGGGAGGTGCTGTAAGTACAGATGAACCTTTGCTCCCTTGCCTGCTACGTGACTCTGGCTGTGCTGCCGGATTCCTAATAGGCTAAGGACTAGTACTGATCTATGGCCTTGGTGTGGTCGACTCCTGCTAGCCATCAAATACTTGGGACATTCTATAAGACAAATGACTCCACCTCCACCCATTTTTTAAACAAATAAATGGCCTAAAAAGAAAGGGGAGACGTTTATTTATTGAAAGTCTTAGAACAATCAAATACAACATATATGTATATAGTCTAGACTTTAACTGGAACAAAGAAACTGCTAAAGGACACTGTTTTAGGGGATTTAGGGAAATTTGAACGTGGACTTGATATCAGATGTTAATTTTATGTGGAACACAATAGCTTTTGTAGTTATGTACATGTTGTGAAATGGTATGCTCTTTCTTGGGCTTCCTCAGTGGCTCAGTGGTAAAGAATCTGCCTACCAAGGAGTGGGGCTGTGGGGATATTTGCAAGGGAAAGGAGGAGGGATGTACAACCCAGTAACCAAGAGTGGGGCAGCTTGCTCTGGACCCAAGAGGGATTGAAGAAGCACTGAAATATGAATGACGCCTACCAGGAAATTAGCCTGGCAGCCTATGGACACTGCCAATATATAATCTTCATGAAAGATAAAGACTAGTACAGACAGACTAAGTCAGACGACCTGAGAATATACTGGGCAATACATAATGCAAGTTCTTGGCTTATGACTTTAATTCTTGCTTATGACTTTAATGATACTGCTAATGATGTTAGTTGTACTTTGCCTGTTGTTTCTTGCATTAACATGTGTGACTGAACCTCCAACAAAAATGACTAGGTGATTTGAAGCAGTTGATCAAATGCATAGTTGTGTGTGTGATCAATGATTGTGTTAATAATCGTGTAACTCTAGATATGGGAAGATACGATACACAAGAGGGAATTTTTTTCCTGGATCATAATAGATCATGCAAGAGGCCCTTGGATACTGCTGATAGATCTAGCCCAGTAACAACACATTGAGTAGCTTATCAGCGAAATCTTTGCTGGACCTATGACTGAGGCTTCCTAGCACCATCAGACAAAACGATCATGAAATACCTCCCACGATATGGTCAAATTTTTGACCATGAGGGGTCCTGTCAACTACAAATTGGCACTTGCCAGGGACACTTGCCATTTTCTTCTAAGAGGATTAAATTATGTGCTGTGAGCAGCTGCTGATTTTCAACTCCCTCTGAAAGGAGTTCAGGGTGGAGAGTAGAAGAAATAAGGGACTCTGGGCTCAGGGGAAACTGGCAGGACAGATCTTCAAATAGATATTTCCAGGAGCTGATATTATGAGCCCAATTCCTGTATCTCCTCCTCTCCAGAAAAACACTAAAATCCTCCATGCTCCTTGTTTCCAGTAAAGCCTCACCACACTGGCAGAAATGTTCTGGGAAAATATGTGCTGGATGGCACGTATTTCCCCTTCACCAAAATTTCCTATATGCTGACCACCCCTGTGCTTCTTTGGAGCACTTTCTCAGAGGTATTTGAGGCATTGCTCCCAGGCTTTTAATCCTCATTTTGCCCAAATAAAACTTAACTTGCAACTATCACATTGTGCATTTTTTTTTTTTTAAGCTGACGTGAGTGATATGTGACTGCAGTCAAAGCATGGAAGGAAGATTGGAGGTGGAAAAGTAGCCATTTATTAAGCTCTTTACCTTGGACCTTTGCAATGGCTATTTCCCCATCTGGAATGTTCTTCTCCCAGCTCCTTGCATGGCTGGCTCCTTCCCTATATTCAGCATCCTCTCAAATGTCTCTCCCTCAGACAGGCCAGCTGCGGGGGCTCCTGTCTCCCAGCACAGAGCCTGATCCTTTCAAAGGAGACCATAGACACTGATGGCATCTCCCTACATGCATCTCATGGATGCCTTGAGCCTGTCTCCTATTTACTGATAAGGAATCTGAGGCTGAAAAAGATTGTAAGTCTTCCTGGAGGCCATGGTGAGTAACAGGGTCAGGATTAAGGTTCAAGTCTGTTCGACTGCTAATTCCAGCTGCTCCGTTGTCCTACCTGGGCAGACCAGGAAGTGATGTCGAGATCAAAGGGTGGGGAGCAAAGGGGAAAAGTAAGAAAGAATCACATCTCTTAGGAAAACAGTTTTTAAGGGGCTCTAAGCCTAGTGTGGAAAATCACATCTCATGGTCAACATTTTTGACCATGAGGGGTCCTATCAACTACAAATTGGCACTTGCCAGGGACACTTGCCATTTTCTTCTAAGAGGATTAAATTATGTGCTGTGAGCAGCTGCTGATTTTCAACTCCTCTGAAAGGAGTTCAGGGTGGAGAGTAGAAGAAATAAGGGACTCTGGGCTCAGGGGAAACTGGCAGGACAGATCTTCAAATAGATATTTCCAGGAGCTGATATTATGAGCCCAATTCCTGTATCTCCTCCTCTCCAGAAAAACACTAAAATCCTCCATGCTCCTTGTTTCCAGTAAAGCCTCACCACACTGGCAGAAATGTTCTGGGAAAATATGTGCTGGATGGCACGATTTCCCCTTCACCAAAATTTCCTATATGCTGACCACCCCTGTGCTTCTTTGGAGCACTTTCTCAGAGGTATTTGAGGCATTGCTCCCAGGCTTTTAATCCTCATTTTGCCCAAATAAAACTTAACTTGCAACTATCACATTGTGCATTTTTTTTTTTTTAAGCTGACGTGAGTGATATGTGACTGCAGTCAAAGCATGGAAGGAAGATTGGAGGTGGAAAAGTAGCCATTTATTAAGCTCTTTACCTTGGACCTTTGCAATGGCTATTTCCCCATCTGGAATGTTCTTCTCCCAGCTCCTTGCATGGCTGGCTCCTTCCCTATATTCAGCATCCTCTCAAATGTCTCTCCCTCAGACAGGCCAGCTGCGGGGGCTCCTGTCTCCCAGCACAGAGCCTGATCCTTTCAAAGGAGACCATAGACACTGATGGCATCTCCCTACATGCATCTCATGGATGCCTTGAGCCTGTCTCCTATTTACTGATAAGGAATCTGAGGCTGAAAAAGATTGTAAGTCTTCCTGGAGGCCATGGTGAGTAACAGGGTCAGGATTAAGGTTCAAGTCTGTTCGACTGCTAATTCCAGCTGCTCCGTTGTCCTACCTGGGCAGACCAGGAAGTGATGTCGAGATCAAAGGGTGGGGAGCAAAGGGGAAAAGTAAGAAAGAATCACATCTCTTAGGAAACATTCATGCGTTCAGTGAATACTTCTTCAAGGGGCTCTAAGCCTAGTGTGGAAAACACTCATCGGGTGGATGGGACCCGGAGTACAAGAATTCCGTGAGGATGGTTCCCAGAACCCAGATGCGGGGCTCAGGGAGAAGGTGACCTGAAGCCTAGTTCATGATCGTTTTCCATGAGCCAGTCCTGTCCAGAACATGTCCATAGGCATGGCTGGCTCTTCCTGTATGGGCTAGCCAGGGTGCTGTAGTCCAGTTCTGAAAACTTCAAAAAGAAATGGGACTAGACTCTAACAGAGATATGCTCACTTTGTCCTGGGAAGCTGGTGCCAAATATTGCCTCTGGTGGAAAGTTAGGAAGCTTGCTTGGGTGAGGTGCAACTGAGCTGTATCTCCATGGATAAAGGACATTGCTGAGTTAGCATGGGGAGGAGGGAAGGATGATCAAATAAGGAGCATTGGCATGGGTCCTGGACTTCAGGAATTGTCAGTCACCTGGTCAGCTTGGCCCTGAGGGATCCATTATATCCATTAGTCCGGGCAGTCTGGGCAGTTTAAGCAATGCATATTTTTAAAAGTAAGAACCAGGGACTTCTCTGTCCATCCAATGGTTAAGACTCTGTACTTTGACTACAGGAAACATCAGTTTGACTCACGGCAGGGAACTAAGATTCTGCATGCCACATGGTAGGCCCTCAAAGAGAAATCTCTCTGTCCATTGCAAGTTGTCTGGGCTCTGATGGGAGACTTCTCCTGGGGATGAAGATGGATGTAGGTCCATCTGCCAGTAGTTACCATGGCCACATGAAGGGCATGATCCTTTCAAAGGAGACCATAGACACTGATGGCATCTCCCTACATGCATCTCATGGATGCCTTGAGCCTGTCTCCTATTTACTGATAAGGAATCTGAGGCTGAAAAAGATTGTAAGTCTTCCTGGAGGCCATGGTGAGTAACAGGGTCAGGATTAAGGTTCAAGTCTGTTCGACTGCTAATTCCAGCTGCTCCGTTGTCCTACCTGGGCAGACCAGGAAGTGATGTCGAGATCAAAGGGTGGGGAGCAAAGGGGAAAAGTAAGAAAGAATCACATCTCTTAGGAAACATTCATGCGTTCAGTGAATACTTCTTCAAGGGGCTCTAAGCCTAGTGTGGAAAACACTCATCGGGTGGATGGGACCCGGAGTACAAGAATTCCGTGAGGATGGTTCCCAGAACCCAGATGCGGGGCTCAGGGAGAAGGTGACCTGAAGCCTAGTTCATGATCGTTTTCCATGAGCCAGTCCTGTCCAGAACATGTCCATAGGCATGGCTGGCTCTTCCTGTATGGGCTAGCCAGGGTACTGTAGTCCAGTTCTGAAAACTTCAAAAAGAAATGGGACTAGACTCTAACAGAGATATGCTCACTTTGTCCTGGGAAGCTGGTGCCAAATATTGCCTCTGGTGGAAAGTTAGGAAGCTTGCTTGGGTGAGGTGCAACTGAGCTGTATCTCCATGGATAAAGGACATTGCTGAGTTAGCATGGGGAGGAGGGAAGGATGATCAAATAAGGAGCATTGGCATGGGTCCTGGACTTCAGGAATTGTCAGTCACCTGGTCAGCTTGGCCCTGAGGGATCCATTATATCCATTAGTCCGGGCAGTCTGGGCAGTTTAAGCAATGCATATTTTTAAAAGTAAGAACCAGGGACTTCTCTGTCCATCCAATGGTTAAGACTCTGTACTTTGACTACAGGAAACATCAGTTTGACTCACGGCAGGGAACTAAGATTCTGCATGCCACATGGTAGGCCCTCAAAGAGAAATCTCTCTGTCCATTGCAAGTTGTCTGGGCTCTGATGGGAGACTTCTCCTGGGGATGAAGATGGATGTAGGCTTCACCATCTGCAGTGTCAGTAGTTACCATGGCCACATGAAGGGCATGCACCTATTCATGTGCTGCGTATTGTCTATGAAAAGTGTTGCCTGCCATATCAGTGAAAAACGGAGATTATAGCCATCCAGCAGGCACATGAAAGGCGCCCTCAGTGGTCGGCCTGGAGTAAAAGCCCTCAGCAGTCAGCCAGGATGGCAAAAGAATGCCCTCCATCAAGCCCTCAGCTACGGAAGCCATCCCCCATCGACTATGTACCTAGAGGGGACTTAGGATGAGAAAAAAGTCAACACTTGCTGTAGATCGCCAAGTTGCACATTCAAGAAAAAATCTCGGCTTTGGCATCTTGCCATACATTGAAAGATGCTTAAATTGTTTAACTGGAGATATTTGACTTCCCTTAAGGAACAGTAACCTTTTGTTTCATCAGAATGAAACAGTTCATTCTGATGTCTGGTTTCTGTTGCACAAACTCCTGTCTATCCTGGCTCCTCCTTTATCTCTTCATAGAAATTCCTCAGAGCTAGTTGAGAGGCTTCCCCCAGGCTTGATGTCCTCAGAGAGTTTGCCCAATAGTATAGAATTGTCACTTTTTAGGTTGTGTAATTTCTTTTTCAAGTGGACACTGTCAAAGCATTTGCCAGGCGTGACCTCTGTCACTAGTACCTGCACTATGTAGGTGTAAGCAAGGCTTAGGGCCGCAGTGAATTATGAGGGAGTATAGAAGTGTAATCCAGCATGGGACACATTCTTGGTTCTACTTTTCAACACTGTGCTGTGTATCCTTAGTGCCAATGTCCAGATTTTCAGCTCTTCATACTAAACTCATCCTGGACCTGGTGGATATTTCCTTTCCCCTTTTAGGGAAGTTTTCAACTATGACCTCCTCAAATATTTTCTCATGCCTTTTTCTTTTGTCTTCTTTTTCTGTGAAAGTGAAAGTTGCTCAGTCATTTCTGATTCTTTGAGACCCCATGTATGAGCCGTGGAATTTTCCAGGCAAGAATACTGGAGTGGGTAGCTGTTCCCTTCTCCATGGGGCAACCCAGGGATTGAACCCAGGTTTCCAGCATTGCAAGCGGATTCATTGGAATGTTGTTACACTTGATGTTGTCCCAGGAATCTCCAAGACTGTCTTCATTACTTTTTAATCTTTTTAAAAAAATTTTTTATTGTGTTCTGCTTCAGTTATTTCTACCATTTTATCTTCCGGCTCACTTATCACTTCTTCTGTGACACTTATTCTATTGTTGATTCCCTCCAGTGGATTCCTAATCTCAGCTCTTGTGTTGTTCACTGGGCTCTGATGGGAGGCTTCTCCTGGGGAGAGCTGATCGATTTTTAACTGTATGTCTGTGTCAAACATTTCATTTCTTTCATCTTATTTTTTTTTTCTTTTTTTAGCACAAATAAGCTCTTTTGTTTGTCACCATCAAAAGTCTGCATTTTAAACAGATTCTAAAAATATGGAACGCTTCACGAATTTGCGTGTCATCCTTGCGCAGGGACCACGCTAATCTTCTCTGTATCGTTCCTATTTTAGTATATGTGCTGCTGAAGCGAGCACTCTTTCATCTTTTTGATCTGTGTCTCAGTCTATTTATTTGTGCCTCCATTTTGTTTTCAAGATTTTGGATCATCTTCACTATTGGCACTCTGAATTCTCTTTCAGGTAGACTGCCAATTTCCTATTCATTTGTTTAGTCTTGTGGGTTTTTACCATGTTTCTCCATCTGCTGCATGTTTCTCTGTCTTTTCATTTTGTTTAGTCAACTGTGCTTGGGGTCTCCATTTTGCAGGTGGGAAGGTCTTATTTCCGCGTAAGTGTGGAGTCTGTCCCCAGTGGGTGGGATCGGACCAGTGCCTGTGAAGGTTTCCTGGATGGGGGTCTTGAGACTGTGTTCTTGGAGTTGGATCTTGTCTTTCTGAAGGGTAGTGCTGTGTCCAGTAGTGTGGTTTGGGATGTCTATGGATTTGGTATGCCTTTGGGTAGCCTGTCTGCTAAGGTGAAGGGTTGTGTTCCTGTTTTGCTGAAGGACTAGCCTGGTGTGTCTGGCACTGGAGATTTCTGGCCTTTGGGTGGGGCTTGGTTTTAATGTTGACGTGGAGGCCTTTGGGAGGCCTCTCATCTATGCATAATCTCTGGGGTCTGGAATTCTCTAGTGGATCAAAATCTTGGGCTGGGTCCAGGCCCAAACCTACTGTAGCATACCAAGACCTCACAAGCCGCATAGCACAGAAGGCAAAACCCCAAGACGCTTAGTGAAGGCAACTCTGAACAGCCCAGATCACACAGTGGGACTCACACCAACACCCTTCCATATTCCTAGGAAGGTCTCTGGACCTGTTCTGGGCAGTGTGGGGTCAGCTAAGTCTCAGATCTGGCCTTACTCCAGCTTGTATTTGCATCTGAAGTTCACCGTTGGCTGGTCAACTCAGTCTGCTCCTGGCTGAGACACAAGGGAGTGAAGGCCGATGCTGAGCAGGGCTCACTTGCTCACTCCGGCTGGAGAGAGGGCAGGATATGGCAGCCACAGCTGGGATGTACCAGGGAGTGCCTGCAGCCTTAGATGCCGTCTAGGTGGTGTTGGAGTCTGAGGTGGATGGTGCTCTCTCCCAGAGGAGTCGGCTCCAGGTGGTGGGTCTCTAGGAGGAACCAATCTCTTTAAGCTCCCAGCCAAGGAGCCTCACTCGTGCCTGCACACAGCCTGGTGGGAGCTGCCGCCGCTGGGGTCTGGACCACATCAAGGACGGTTTCGTCCATGGCCTCAGGCACTTTTGCAGCAGCAGTCCCATCTTCTTCTGCAGCTGGCCCTTTGACCGGTTTTGCGGGTTCAGGCAGCCTCTGGCGGGGCGCTGAGCCACTGTCTGTGTGTGTGACATTTGTGTCACAAACGACTTCTTGCCACTTTGAGATGCCCAGTCTTTTCCCTGAACTTCCTCCACTGTGCCCTCTTCAGAGCACCCTCATGGCAGCCAAGCCCTGAGTCTCCCTGGGATTGGACGCCCACACCGAGCCTCAGCACCCTGTCCCCTCCTCTGCTGTGAACTATTGTCCCGGCTGAGAAGTGCTGGCCAGCAGAGATGTCTGTGCTGCATTTCCTCTGTTTTGGTCTCTGAGCCTCTGTGGTTGCACTCCACTCTGAGATTCCAGAGCGTCCCCTTGTCCCTGCTCCACCTGCAGGGGGGCGGTTCTGATAGATGACAGATGATGGTAAGTTACTGTGGACGGTGTCGGATTCTTGATCTCCAACGGAGAAGAATTCACACTGGGATCAAAAAGACTCTGCAATGATCACTCGGAGCTTCGTGCAGTGAAAAGTTTATTAAAGTAAGAAAGGATAGGGAAAAGCTTCCAGCATAGACACTGGAAAGGGGATAGAAGAGTACCCCTTTGCCAGTTTAAGCATGACAATTTGCATCTTCCAGTCAGTTACCAAAACAAAAAAGCCAAAGACTCTCTTAAGGTTGTAAAGGCCCTGTAGGTCCACACCCACATAGGTACAAGTTATGACGAGAAACGTCCTCCAGCAAGATACATTGCTATACACCTTAGCTCTGGGCTTAAAAGAACGTTTTAGGCAAAATGGATGATAGTCATAGGCGTGGCAATCAGGGTGAAGGCATCTTGGCTAAAAATGTTTGTTCCTCACCCTCTTCCTCCTTGTCCTTGGAGCCTGCTGGCCTCCCTACCAAGGCTGCCTATGAACTCCTTTCAGTTCCTAGTATGTGGAAGCTTTTCCTCCTTCACAACCCCCTTCCTCATACATCTGCAGTGGCTCCCGGGGTGGCCTTGCTGTGCCCGGCCCCTGACCCTCTGACTCTGTCCTGGGATTGGAGCCCAGGCAGAAGAGCGCCAGGTTGCACACACCTGGTGAGGATGCTGTGCTGTCTCCCACGTGCTCTGCAAGCCTGGGACCACGCTCTTTTGTGTTCTCTTCTGTCCTCTTGATGCCCTATTGCAAGGATTTCTCATAACGTCAAATACTTTTTTAAGGCAGTTAGTTGCATGATGGCCTGTCTATGCTGTGGACACTTTATGTGGAATGAGTTTTGGGATGTCCCAGATACTCCCTTTTGTAGGAGATTCTGAGGACTTCATTCTTGTTTATTTATGTTTGTGGGTGGTTCTGTGCATTGCTTTAAAAGAAACAAACTTGCTCGGATAAAGGCCATATGTATATTTAGGACAAAACGTACCCCCCAAAATTTAATGAAAGAACTGTTCCAGACCTATTTTCTTCCTGTTTTTTTTTTTTTTTTCTCTTTCTACCTATTCTCTCATTGAAGGCTATAAATCTCTTCTGTCTACAATTTGTAAAGGATAAAAGTGGAAGGTGGAGTAAAACTGTTGGTTTGAAGATCAGAATGTATCCTGTGATTGGTAGCCCAGGCTACAAATAGGGAGCCTCAAGAAGAGGGGGCTCATTAACAGACCCCAACTCCAGTGGCAGCCTTAGGGGAACTCCAGCCAATCAGCCCCAACCAATCTTGGGGAGAAAAGCCT
Organism: Tragulus kanchil; assembly: GCA_022376925.1. Lineage (NCBI taxonomy): Eukaryota > Metazoa > Chordata > Mammalia > Artiodactyla > Tragulidae > Tragulus > Tragulus kanchil. The sequence continues at coordinate 12,651,325 of JAIOJX010000006.1, read as the reverse complement.
GACCTTTTCCAGTTGATATCCTGGCAGTACCATGCCAAGATCATGCGTGTCTCCCGACATGGGTGCATCAATGTGTTATAGTGGAAGCATCTTCTAATGTGCCCATTTGCTTTGTCAGCATGTATTTCTTGAAGGCCTATGACGTGCCTGTCGCCCAGTGTTGGAGCAAGAAGTGGGATAGAGAGTCTTTCCTCTGTACAGTGGGAGTCATGCCTTGCCAGGGCTTGTGGGGAGAGAGTGAGATTTAGCATTGGTAGTTAAGAGATCTTATTCTTACTCTTATTGGTGGTTTCTCACCAGCAGAATCATGGCTCAGGTTCTGTGAAGACCACTTGGAAAATGACTTTGAGAGACTGTTTGCCTGAGTCTCCATTTAACTCACTTCATGATCCTTACTGGTGAAAAACAGTTCTGCCTTCACCTTTCGTCCCTTTATCACCTCTGAAACCTGTCCTCTTTCCCTCCTTTCAGGCTGATCATCATGCAGGGTCACCCAAGGGGCCAGGTACAGGTAACCTTGGACATGTGGCCGTTCTGCACACACATGGTAACTGCAAGTCGAGGGGCGTGTTTCAGGATGAGGTGAAAAGCCTGAAGTCAATGCCCCTCCCCCTTGTCCTATGCCAGCCTTTCCCTGGCTCCCTGAACAGAAACTCTCACTGCCTGGCCTCCCAGCCACACTTCACTGTTTTCTCCATCTGGCCCTCCCTGTTCCGCATTGTCTCTATATTTCTCCTTGACTTGGTGGTGGATTCCTCACCCATCCCTCTACCCATGGAGGCCACCACAGCACCTGGCACAGAGTAGCTGCTCAGTATACATGTACAGAATGAAAGACGAGGAAGGAATGAGGGAGGCATTCCTTCATTGATGCTTATCTTGCCAGAGTAAAGGCCAGTATTATGCCTTGAGTTGGAATGTGTTTTCCATCTTATTTATACTTTTCTAAGTGTTTTCTCTTATCTGGTTCTCTCTCTGCCTCTGACCCTGGTGTCCCTCGCCAGGCCCTCTGCCTCAGGTCCGTAGGTTGGAAAAAGGGATCCTGTGATTGGTAGCCCAGGCTACAAATAGGGAGCCTCAAGAAGAGGGGGCTCATTAACAGACCCCAACTCCAGTGGCAGCCTTAGGGGAACTCCAGCCAATCAGCCCCAACCAATCTTGGGGAGAAAAGCCTGACCTTTTCCAGTTGATATCCTGGCAGTACCATGCCAAGATCATGCGTGTCTCCCGACATGGGTGCATCAATGTGTTATAGTGGAAGCATCTTCTAATGTGCCCATTTGCTTTGTCAGCATGTATTTCTTGAAGGCCTATGACGTGCCTGTCGCCCAGTGTTGGAGCAAGAAGTGGGATAGAGAGTCTTTCCTCTGTACAGTGGGAGTCATGCCTTGCCAGGGCTTGTGGGGAGAGAGTGAGATTTAGCATTGGTAGTTAAGAGATCTTATTCTTACTCTTATTGGTGGTTTCTCACCAGCAGAATCATGGCTCAGGTTCTGTGAAGACCACTTGGAAAATGACTTTGAGAGACTGTTTGCCTGAGTCTCCATTTAACTCACTTCATGATCCTTACTGGTGAAAAACAGTTCTGCCTTCACCTTTCGTCCCTTTATCACCTCTGAAACCTGTCCTCTTTCCCTCCTTTCAGGCTGATCATCATGCAGGGTCACCCAAGGGGCCAGGTACAGGTAACCTTGGACATGTGGCCGTTCTGCACACACATGGTAACTGCAAGTCGAGGGGCGTGTTTCAGGATGAGGTGAAAAGCCTGAAGTCAATGCCCCTCCCCCTTGTCCTATGCCAGCCTTTCCCTGGCTCCCTGAACAGAAACTCTCACTGCCTGGCCTCCCAGCCACACTTCACTGTTTTCTCCATCTGGCCCTCCCTGTTCCGCATTGTCTCTATATTTCTCCTTGACTTGGTGGTGGATTCCTCACCCATCCCTCTACCCATGGAGGCCACCACAGCACCTGGCACAGAGTAGCTGCTCAGTATACATGTACAGAATGAAAGACGAGGAAGGAATGAGGGAGGCATTCCTTCATTGATGCTTATCTTGCCAGAGTAAAGGCCAGTATTATGCCTTGAGTTGGAATGTGTTTTCCATCTTATTTATACTTTTCTAAGTGTTTTCTCTTATCTGGTTCTCTCTCTGCCTCTGACCCTGGTGTCCCTCGCCAGGCCCTCTGCCTCAGGTCCGTAGGTTGGAAAAAAGGGATGCCTCCACTCCCAAGGTGTCAAAGCATAGCAGCTAGAACCAAATGGTTTGTAGCCCTGCCCTGACTCTGTGCATCCCCATGAACTGTAGCCTGCCAGGCTTCTGTCCATGGGGTTCTCCAGGCAAGAATACTGGAGTGGGTTCCATATCCTCCTCCAGAAAATCTTCCCAACCCAGGGACAGAACTTGCATCTGTAACATCTCCTGCATTGGCAGGCAGGTTCTTTACCACTAGCGCCACCTGGGAAACTCAGAGGAAGTTCAGAAAGGCTGATGGCTCTGTGCACCCTGGGTCTCCTTTTACATGAAGGGCTTCCTTTCCGGCAGCGTTGGAGGCCAAAGGAAGGGGCGTGCTGGGCCTTGGAGGACAGGGAGGTTTCAGGGATCCACATGGCCTGGAACTTGGGAAGTGGGACTGAAAAGGACCCAGAGGTGTAGCTGGCAGTGAGCTGGTGACTGGGATGGGAGGAGAAAAGGGAACCATCTCAACATGAAGGACCTCACCGAGATCCTCCTGTAGCAGACAGTCACTGCCAATGTACTTCTGCAGAAGAACAAAGGGTAGAAGCTCTTCTCATTACCCCTTCCATCCCTCTGAAAGGAGGCTTCCTTGATGGCTCAGAGGTAAAGAATCTGCCTGCAATGTGGGAGACATGGGTTTGATCCCTGGGTCGGGAAGATCCCCTGGAAAAAGAAATGGCAACCCAGTCAACTATACTTACCTAAGGAATTCCATGGACAGAGGAGGCAGAAGGGCTACGGTCCATGGAGTCGTCTAAAGTCAGATATGACTGAGCATGCAGGCCCAACAGTCCTATCCCTCTGAATGGGAACGTGGTGGAGTTTGGGGCACAGTCATAAACTCTTCCATGGTCAGAATATCCCCTGTCACTGGAAGTGTCCTTCCGATAATGCAGGCCCAACATGTACAGAATGAAAGACGAGGAAGGAATGAGGAGGCATTCCTTCATTTCTTTTGCCAGAGTAAAGGCCAGTATTATGCCTTGAGTTGGAATGTGTTTTCTCTTATTTTTTGGTTCTTTTCTTTTTTGCCTCTGACCCGGGTGTCCCTCGCCAGGCCCTCTGCCTCAGGTCCGTAGGTTGGAAAAAAGGGATGCCTCCACTCCCAAGGTGTCAAAGCATAGCAGCTAGAACCAAATGGTTTGTAGCCCTGCCCTGACTCTGTGCATCCCCATGAACTGTAGCCTGCCAGGCTTCTGTCCATGGGGTTCTCCAGGCAAGAATACTGGAGTGGGTTCCATATCCTCCTCCAGAAAATCTTCCCAACCCAGGGACAGAACTTGCATCTGTAACATCTCCTGCATTGGCAGGCAGGTTCTTTACCACTAGCGCCACCTGGGAAACTCAGAGGAAGTTCAGAAAGGCTGATGGCTCTGTGCACCCTGGGTCTCCTTTTACATGAAGGGCTTCCTTTCCGGCAGCGTTGGAGGCCAAAGGAAGGGGCGTGCTGGGCCTTGGAGGACAGGGAGGTTTCAGGGATCCACATGGCCTGGAACTTGGGAAGTGGGACTGAAAAGGACCCAGAGGTGTAGCTGGCAGTGAGCTGGTGACTGGGATGGGAGGAGAAAAGGGAACCATCTCAACATGAAGGACCTCACCGAGATCCTCCTGTAGCAGACAGTCACTGCCAATGTACTTCTGCAGAAGAACAAAGGGTAGAAGCTCTTCTCATTACCCCTTCCATCCCTCTGAAAGGAGGCTTCCTTGATGGCTCAGAGGTAAAGAATCTGCCTGCAATGTGGGAGACATGGGTTTGATCCCTGGGTCGGGAAGATCCCCTGGAAAAAGAAATGGCAACCCAGTCAACTATACTTACCTAAGGAATTCCATGGACAGAGGAGGCAGAAGGGCTACGGTCCATGGAGTCGTCTAAAGTCAGATATGACTGAGCATGCAGGCCCAACAGTCCTATCCCTCTGAATGGGAACGTGGTGGAGTTTGGGGCACAGTCATAAACTCTTCCATGGTCTAGAATATCCCCCTGTCACTGGATCCCCAGTGTCCTTCCGATAAGTCTCCCTTTTCCTTGTAGCCAGTTGGAGTTGGGATTCTCTCACTTGTGGCTCAGACTTGATTCTAGGTCCTGTCTTATCACTGTACCCCTCCCAGACCCAGAGAGAGGCACCCATTGCTTTTAGCATCATTAACAATGAGATCCTTTATTCTTTAATGAGAAGAGGGCTTTGCCGATCATCAGGCACAGTTCCTCAGCCTTGCTGGGTATGATGGCCCTCCATGTGAGTGTGTATTGAGAGTGGCCCTGATTGATTCCTGTAGCATCCTGAATTTACACTGCAGGAGCCAGACCAATCCTGTTGTTTCCCCGATCATAAACTGAGAAATATGCTCTCAGGAAGACGTCACCCAGAAGCCAGGTCTCTGTGGATTTCAAGTGCTCTGTGCCCCCTTGAATGCTACAAAAGCAGAGGTCCTGATTAAGCTGCAGGAGGCAAAAGTACACACCAGTCAGCCCGAGTCACCACCTGCCACCGGCTCAATATCCAGAGCCGGCAGCTTTTCCGTGTTTTCCCTCCTTTGGGAAGAGTGTAGTGGTTCTCTCAGCAGCTGCAGAAGTGAGGGTATAGGAACAAGGGGGGCCAAAACATGTGGTTCCTGTGACGGGGGGTGAGGGAGCGGATGATTGGGAGTTTGGGATTGTCAGATGCAAACTAACATAGAGATGGTTCAACACAAAGTCCTATTGTAGAGCTCAGGTAACTGTATTCAGCATCCCATGATAAACTGTAATGGAAGGGATATGAAAAATAATAGGTATATATCTGTATATACCCACTGGAGGAGGAAATGGCAACCCACTCCAGTATTCTTGTCTGGAGAATCCTATGGACAGGAGCCTGATGGGCAGTCCACGGGATAACAGAGTTGGACACTACTTTGCGTGCACGCCTTTGTATATATACATATGATACTGAGTGACTTTGATGTACTGCGGAAGTTACGACAACGTTGTAAATCAGCTATACTTCATTGTATACATAATTTTTAAAAAGAACAAGAATGGCCCATTGCTCCCCTCAGATTCTGTTTCTTTCCTTCTGACTAGAGCATGCCATGTTCTTTGCAGAAAATGGCCTATTCTTCTCCTTTCCCACGACCTGTTCTTTTTCTAAAAAAAGTTTTACTTTATATCACAGTATACCCAGTTAGCAATATTGTGATAGTTTCAGCAAAGGGCCTCAGCCATGCATCTACATGTCCCCATTCTCCCTCAGGCTCCCCTCCCATCCAGGTTGTTCCATATTATCCATCAGAGCTCCGTGTGCAGCGCAGTTGGTCATTGTTGGTTATCCATTTTAAAGAGAAATGCCCGTATCTGTTCTTTATCCTGCACACAGGCCTTCTAGGGGGCCTCCCAGGACTCACCCTCACCCTCCTTGGCCACTCCAGGTTGGGTTGAGTACTTTTCCCTGGTGCTCCATCAGTCTGTAGCCCGCATCACCCCTAATCTGCACTGTTTCTCTTTCACACAGCTCCATTCCAAGCAACGGTGGTGCCATTGTGTGGAATTCAGGGTAGATTTCCCTCAGCCAAAGCAGGCTTCCTCACTCCTCCTTGAGACTGGGGTTTTAGAATGACTGAAATGCCCTCTCCTTGTCAATACCTTTCCAAGATGGGAAAGGAGAATGTTAGTCACTATGGTGGGAAAGCACACTGGGACTGTCCCTAGTCAACTTCCCTTGTCACTTGGTCTATTTCAGGGATGGCTAGAGTTGACTTTCTGTGTTCATACATCTGAGGACTCTGGTTGAACTGAAGCTTTTTGAGGGAAGCGGACCTTACTGTTCCCTTGCCCTTGTGCCTCGACAATGCCAACCAGGGGAGGGGGGTGTCTCCACATGTATTTCAGGATGATGGGTGTCCCAGATGGCCCTTTCCTCTCAAGTGGTTGGTTTGGTGGGAGGCACTGGCCCAGCCCCAGGGGCTCAGCAGCATCTGCAATGGCGTGACCTGGCCTGCAGAGGGAGCCCTCCTCCCAGAAGCAGCCCAAGGATTCCTGCAAGCCCCAGATTAGAGGACTCGCCCCCAGGGGTGAATGAATCCTCACCTGCTCGATGTAGTATTTAGGAAACAGTGGGAAGTCGATGCCCTTGATGGTGAAGACAAGAGGAGGCAGGGTCTTGGTACCCCTACATGACATCATTCGCTGTAGGGAGAAGAGGGCGAGAGGTTGATGCCGGTGAATTTTGGTGTGTGGGGAGCCAAGGATGACCCCGTGACACAACCTTTCACCTTTTCATTAAGGAAGGGCCTGAGGTTGATGCGCTTCAGGATGCTGTTGACTGTTTGAGATGGACCAATCAGAAATGAACTCCCGGTGTCCACAATGGCCTGACAACCGTGGGGACAAGCAACCACCGTTCCATTTAAAGAGATGCTGAGAGAGAGTGGGAGAAAGCAGGCACAGGGTCACTCTAAAGTCTCTCCGCTGACTCCCTGCTCCCCGAGTGTCTCCCCAACTGCCCTTCAGCTCTTGCCCTGACTCTGTGTCCTTTCCTCTGGCCACATTACCTTTTAAACTTCCTTTCCCTTCTTGACGCTGCAGGCTCTTTCGTGCCGCAGGGGAGCTTCTGCTGGAGCCCTTCCTACAAGACCCCCAACCCCTTGGTCTAGCAGTTTCTCCTCATCTTCCAGGTACCAGCTTCATTGTCACTTTGTCAGGGAAGTCTTCACTCAAGACTGGATCAGGCTCCTGTCCTGCTCCCTCTCTGTGGACTCTTCCTCACATCTAGCACGTGCCAAGGTGGTCGTTCACCATGTGTGGAGTCGTTTCATGGACGTCTGCCTGACTAGATGTGGGGGAGAGTCGTGTCCTCAGTGCCTCCCTCAAGTGCCCGGCACACGCCGGATGCACGGTGTAGGCTTGTTGAATGAATGAATGAATGAATGAATGAAGAACCCTCAGAGACCTGTGTATGGGGTCTCACCAGGGAAGAGGGAGGTTCCCCAGGGCAGCAGGTGCTGGCGGTGGTGGTGGGGGAGACCCAGGTCGCCCTGGGAGAGGGTGTGTCCCAGCACTGCTCCCCACCCCTAACCTGGCTTGGACCCTGAGATCCCGCCCAGGGGAAGCCTGAGCTAGCCTAGGGGGCCTCCAAAGAATAGGAAAGCTTTTGTCTGAGGATATCACACAGAATCCCATCTTTCTTGTCCTTTGTTCTCAGGCCACGCCTGGATTCCGGCTCCTGATTCCCTCTGTCCCGGCCTGAGTACCCCGTGTGCCTGGTTTGGGTGGCCTGAGTGACGGGACATCATTCGCTGTAGGGAGAAGAGGGCGAGAGGTTGATGCCGGGGAATTTTGGTGTGTGGGGAGCCAAGGAGGACCCCGTGACACAACCTTTCACCTTTTCATTAAGGAAGGGCCTGAGGTTGATGCGCTTCAGGATGCTGTTGACTGTTTGAGATGGACCAATCAGAAATGAACTCCCGGTGTCCACAATGGCCTGACAACCGTGGGGACAAGCAACCACCGTTCCATTTAAAGAGATGCTGAGAGAGAGTGGGAGAAAGCAGGCACAGGGTCACTCTAAAGTCTCTCCGCTGACTCCCTGCTCCCCAGTGTCTCCCCAACTGCCCTTCAGCTCTTGCCCTGACTCTGTGTCCTTTCCTCTGGCCACATTACCTTTTAAACTTCCTTTCCCTTCTTGACGCTGCAGGCTCTTTCGTGCCGCAGGGGAGCTTCTGCTGGAGCCCTTCCTACAAGACCCCCAACCCCTTGGTCTAGCAGTTTCTCCTCATCTTCCAGGTACCAGCTTCATTGTCACTTTGTCAGGGAAGTCTTCACTCAAGACTGGATCAGGCTCCTGTCCTGCTCCCTCTCTGTGGACTCTTCCTCACATCTAGCACGTGCCAAGGTGGTCGTTCACCATGTGTGGAGTCGTTTCATGGACGTCTGCCTGACTAGATGTGGGGGAGAGTCGTGTCCTCAGTGCCTCCCTCAAGTGCCCGGCACACGCCGGATGCACGGTGTAGGCTTGTTGAATGAATGAATGAATGAATGAATGAAGAACCCTCAGAGACCTGTGTATGGGGTCTCACCAGGGAAGAGGGAGGTTCCCCAGGGCAGCAGGTGCTGGCGGTGGTGGTGGGGGAGACCCAGGTCGCCCTGGGAGAGGGTGTGTCCCAGCACTGCTCCCCACCCCTAACCTGGCTTGGACCCTGAGATCCCGCCCAGGGGAAGCCTGAGCTAGCCTAGGGGGCCTCCAAAGAATAGGAAAGCTTTTGTCTGAGGATATCACACAGAATCCCATCTTTCTTGTCCTTTGTTCTCAGGCCACGCCTGGATTCCGGCTCCCTGATTCCCTCTGTCCCGGCCTGAGTACCCCCGTGTGCCTGGTTTGGGTGGCTGGTCACATCAGATGGTGGTGTGGCTCTTTTTGTGAGCTGCTTGCAGGTCTCAGACGGCAGCCAACCTCTCGCCCGGGCTGGGTAGCTTCTCCCTGAGATCAATTTTCCTGGTTTTTGGGACTTTCTCAGTTTTTCGAGTGGTAATTCTCTGTATGGAGAACCCCCTGGGTCCTGTCTAGCCCTGGTCAGCAGGTCACTAACCACATGCCTGTTCAGGCTGGTGAAATTCTCCCTGATCCTTTCCTTTTTTAAAACCACACTCTAGGGTCTTCTAACTGCGTGGCCTACCTCACAGCGCAGGAGTGCAGCCCTCTCACCCAACTGCCCAGGCCTCTCTGGGCCCTTTTAGGACCCTTGTCAGAGGCCAGGACAGGAGGCCTGAGGTGCTTACGAACCCCTCAGCGGTGTGTGTACCTGGGTTTCTGTGTTTGGGGTGTGGTATCTGTGTGCCTGTGTGTGTTTATGTGTGCCTATGAGTGTGCATGTGAGTCTCGTGTGCACTTCTATGTGTGTCTGTGGAGACAATGCTCATGTGGGACCGACTGTGTTTCTGTGTGTCTGTGAGCACGTGTGAGCGTCCCCAGGGCTGGCCCGCGGAGGGGGAGGCTTACCGGTCCACGGCTATCTGCCAGTAGTGGGGTCTGGACAGTGGTATCCAGGTCAGCTCCCCTTTGAAGAAGGAATGGTCGACCCCACCAAACATCACCACACTGCTCGTATCCGACTGGCTGAAGAGAGAAGAAGGGCTGGTTGGAGGAGAGAAGCGCCAGGCACTGTCTGAGGGCCGTGCGTCTCCACCGGTCAGAGACACTACAGTCCCCATTTTGCAGAGGCAGACATGCACGCTCTGAGGGACTGAGCACTTGACCAGGGTTGGCCCCCACATCACGAGTGCCACAGAAGAGGTTTGAAGCTGCGCAGCCTGACCTGGCTCCGACCACCCAAACCGATGAAGGCCAGGTCCTCCCCAGCGACCTCGGTGCTCAGCTATGCCCCCGGAAGACTCCGCGCTAGCCTGGTCTGGCTTCCTTCATGCCTAGTCTGTAATTATTCTGGAACGGTGAGGCCTGAGGGCACTAAGGGCGTGGTTTCAGTTTCACCCCTGGTTGCCTTTACCCAGTGCTGTCCGTGGGTCTCCAAGCTGAGCAAACCTCCACCTCTGCGATCCCTGTCGTGAAATTCCTAATATGCTTTGAATGCAGGGTCCCACATGTTCATTTTGCACTGGCTCCTGCAAATTCTGTAGCTGGTCCTGGGCTCCTGGTGAAATATTACCGAGGAAGGAAACATTCCCACTGTCCCTCTCCTTCCTTCCATATCAAAGCCACCAGCAAATCCTGTCGTCTTTTCCTCCTTCCCATTTCCTGACTCCTTCTATTGCTGTCTCTCTTACCCCTCTTCCCACCCTGGACCAAAAGGCTTGCCTTGAGCCCAATGACATGGTTGTATTTCAATATAACTTAATTTACAAAAGCCCAGCAGAGGGCCAGGTGGGTCCCTGGGGCTGTAGTTCTCCTGAGCTAGACTATCTCTCAGGAATATTCTGGATCAGGGGCCTCTAATTTTTCATGCAGCTGAAAATCTCTCACAGTTAATTTGGAGTGAGGGTGTGTCCAGCTCAGACTTACGAGCTTAAATAGAAGGCGAAGACGGGCTGATTAACAAGTCTTCGATTCTTCAGGTTGTCAAAGACGGGAACGGTCCCTTTGACGGCGAGGCTCGGGTAGGCCAAACCCAGGATACCATTATAAGGTGCATTATCCAGGGCTCTACTGGACTGATTCTGACTCAGGACAAATGTCTGGCATGGGGCAATCAGGTTCCCGATCTGTGAGAGAGGAGACAGTTCTCACATAAAGGTCTGGCATGTGAAACTGGGATTGGGCTGGAGTACAGAGGTTACTAGCACTGCAGGGGAAAAAATGAGGCCAGGCTGTGTCTTCGGTTAACTTCACATGGGGAGGGCAAGCTGGGACAGGAACTCAGGCTCTGTTTGTGTGGGGCTGTGGATTTGAACCACACCTGCTTCTCCTGAAAACACCGTCTGACTGACTCAAGTCAGACTCATACCTTCAGTACAGGTGGGGCAAACAACCTTAGGACAGGACCGAATGGTTCCCACCCGAGGATACAGAGGATAGAGAGCAGGGTAGTCTTTAGCATCCCTGTGATCTGATGACAGAAATGGACTGAACTCGGTGCAATGCCTAGGGGATTTTCCAGGAAGAAAGGAGCCCATTGGACAATGAGGCTGGCTGGGTTATATGGATGATTTTGTGTGTGAGTGCCTGTGTGTGTGTGTGAGAGAGAGAAAAGACCGAGACAAGAGAAACACAGGCGGGGTCCACTTGGGCACTTTGGGGAAGGTGGGCCATAGTGTTTATTAGTCTCAAAGGCCCCTTAGAGTGAGAATCCATTTATCAGGCCCTGCCCACATCTGTGACCCCTGATTTCCCAGCCGGGATCCCTGAAGCCCTGAGCAGCCCAAGGGCCCAGATCACTTTTCTCCTCTCTTAAACCCCACCTTACTTGAGTCCTGAAGGCCAGTCAATGACATGGTTGTATTTCAAGATAACTTAAGTTACAAAAGCCCAGCAGAGGGCCAGGTGGGTCCCTGGGGCTGTAGTTCTCCTGAGCTAGACTATCTCTCAGGAATATTCTGGATCAGGGGCCTCTAATTTTTCATGCAGCTGAAAATCTCTCACAGTTAATTTGGAGTGAGGGTGTGTCCAGCTCAGACTTACGAGCTTAAATAGAAGGCGAAGACGGGCTGATTAACAAGTCTTCGATTCTTCAGGTTGTCAAAGACGGGAACGGTCCCTTTGACGGCGAGGCTCGGGTAGGCCAAACCCAGGATACCATTATAAGGTGCATTATCCAGGGCTCTACTGGACTGATTCTGACTCAGGACAAATGTCTGGCATGGGGCAATCAGGTTCCCGATCTGTGAGAGAGGAGACAGTTCTCACATAAAGGTCTGGCATGTGAAACTGGGATTGGGCTGGAGTACAGAGGTTACTAGCACTGCAGGGAAAAAGTGAGGCCAGGCTGTGTCTTCGGTTAACTTCACATGGGGAGGGCAAGCTGGGACAGGAACTCAGGCTCTGTTTGTGTGGGGCTGTGGATTTGAACCACACCTGCTTCTCCTGAAAACACCGTCTGACTGACTCAAGTCAGACTCATACCTTCAGTACAGGTGGGGCAAACAACCTTAGGACAGGACCGAATGGTTCCCACCCGAGGATACAGAGGATAGAGAGCAGGGTAGTCTTTAGCATCCCTGTGATCTGATGACAGAAATGGACTGAACTCGGTGCAATGCCTAGGGGATTTTCCAGGAAGAAAGGAGCCCATTGGACAATGAGGCTGGCTGGGTTATATGGATGATTTTGTGTGTGAGTGCCTGTGTGTGTGTGTGAGAGAGAGAAAAGACCGAGACAAGAGAAACACAGGCGGGGTCCACTTGGGCACTTTGGGGAAGGTGGGCCATAGTGTTTATTAGTCTCAAAGGCCCCTTAGAGTGAGAATCCATTTATCAGGCCCTGCCCACATCTGTGACCCCTGATTTCCCAGCCGGGATCCCTGAAGCCCTGAGCAGCCCAAGGGCCCAGATCACTTTTCTCCTCTCTTAAACCCCACCTTACTTGAGTCCTGAAGGCCAGTCCAGCTCCACTACTTGGGAACTATGTGACCTCAGCAAGGCCCTGCTCTCTGCCCCTCACATCCCTCATCTTTGTCATGAGTACCTCCAGCCTGGTGGTGTTGCAGGATTAGACAAGTTATTACCATGAATGTGCCCTGTAGAGTCTGAGAATGTAAAAGTAGGTGCTTTATTCTCCCCTCTTTCTGCTCCCAGTGAAATGCACCTTGAGCTGCCCATGGTCCAAGGAGCTGCAAGTCCACACCCCAGGCCACTCTCTAGGGTAAGTTGTTGTGGGAGTCTGTGTGTCAGTGGGGGTGCTGTCTCCCCAGGGACAGGGCCCTGTAGGGCAGGGGGCCAGCCCCTAGGGGACTTTGGGATAGACACTTCCTCCCAGCTGGTCCAGCACCTATTTAGAAAGCTGCAGCTGCTCCCAAGGCCAGCACCCCGACTTAGCCCCTGATTCCCACGTTACCCGAACGATGTCAGCGCCAAGATATCCACTAATCCTCCCAGAGCCAAAGTTGAGGTTGACTTTCCTCTTCCTGTACTGGAAGGTTTTGGACTTCTGAGGGTTGAATCTGTTGTGTGTAACTGCAGGCACAAGAGATGAGCGTCCATTGGATGCCAAGGATGGAGAAGAGGTGAGAGGCGGGAGGACAAGATGGGCGGGGGCAGGTACTCACAGCAGCTGGGACTTTGGCAGTCGACAGAGGGCACCCACAAGTCAGACGAGCCGGTGTCAAAGATGACCCGGAACTCTTGAGGGGGTGTTCCAATGCTGATGTTGCCTACGTAGACCAACTACAGGGGCCGGGGAGGGGAGGTTAGGGCAGACCTGGATGCCTGGCCACCTTCAATTCCCAGAGTACTGCCTCCTTCTGGGCATCTCAGGTCCTGAGATCACTTTCCTGCCACCCCTCCTCACAGCCTCTGCTCACACCGGTCCCTTCCTTTGAGAAGCTCTGTGGTCTCCTCTTCAAGGCCCAGACTGAGGGCCTCCTTCTCCAGGTGGTCCTCCTAGGTCACCGCAGGCCACTCCCTCTAAACTCAGAGTGTGCCTATCAACAACACAAAAGGGGGTCCTTCTTTGACATGGGTTTAATTTTTGCTTCTTTCAGCCTGGCCTGTGCATTCTTGAGTAAGAGATAAGACCCTTTCCCAAAAAATAAATAAATAGACCAATAACTCTATTCTTAGACTTTTATGGCCTCACATGCCCTTGGGGTTCATTAACTTTTTTCTGGTATCATTCCTGGGTCTATGGAGGGTGAACTTTCTCTCCCTGGGGATTCACACTTGATTTGCAATTGGCTTTATCTTTTGACTGACATGTCTCACCCTTCATCTTAACTCAATGGCTCACTTCGTTCAGAAAGAACAACCTCCCTCAAACGAATATCATATTGTTGCCACAAAAATGGATGTTTGCCTGCCACCTGGTCGTAACTGGGTCCAGTCATCACAGGCCAAGAGTTGAGGAGTACAGTGCCTTCTCCTCTGGGAATGGGGTCCCTGTTCCCCAGTGTTTCTTTCTTCTGCAGGAACCCCAGCCCCAACCTCCCACCTGGCACCTCTAGATGAACCCCAGGGCTAGGCTAGAGCACCAGGGAGTGCTGTGGAGTACCATCTTCCCCAAACACTCACATTTATGTAGTTCCTCAGGTGCTGAGATGAGAAATTCTGGAAAAGACCAGAAGTCTCGTACAATGTGTAAGCTTCTTCCTTCAGGAAATTTTTCCACAAGGTTTTTTCCTTAAGTGATTGCTGCAGGGTTTTCATCTTCTTTATAGGGATTCTTTTACCAAGAATGGGGAAAAGGAAACAAAGAAGGGACAGCAGTCAGCTGTTTGTGTTATAGTACAACAGTCATACCTGGCCTTGTAATGATGCCGTGTAATTTCCAAGCATTTTTATGAGAGTTATCTTATTATCACAAGGCCTTGGAACGACCATGGCAATGACCTAGGTCTGAATGCAGGTTCTATTGTGTAGTCTTGGGGAAGCTATATAATCTTTGGAGCCCACACAAATGAAGACATAGACACATACACACAGAAGTGGAAAGAGTGTGGAGACAAGTTCTAGAGGCACATTCAGGAGAATACATTTCCATAGCACCACACCTAGAGCTGCTCAGGTTGTGCACTGAGCAATTCCAGGGAGTACCATTTTTACATAGGTCATGATGGGACTGGCACCCCCCAGAGTTGTGTACCCCTGTACGGGTACCCCATGACCTCGTGCCCCATGGTGCCCATGGTGAAGTTCTCATCAATGAGTAGGGATTGAAGTTTAAGACTGCCAGAGAATGATTACTTTTCCTTGCAACCCTGATGGGTGGAAAAATAAAAGGACAACAAGAGAAATCCCAGGAAGAAAGAGGATGCCACTTACAGTCCCCGTACTTACATGACTAAGCACTCTGAGAGGGCCACCAGCCCGAGGAGCACAAGCCACTTCATGCTTCTCTGCTGGCTCCAAGCACTCCGGGAAGATCAAGTTCTGAGCATGCAGTGGTGACCAGAAACTCCTACTTATGCATACTCTGACCTGGCTTAGTTGTTCCCTTTAGGCCACTGCCATATCTGATAAGGAAGGTCGTGTGTATGCGTGCTCAGTCATGTCTGACTCTTTGCAACCTTATGGACTACAGTCCTCCAGGTCTCCCTGTCCATGCAATTTTTCAGGCAAGAGTACTGGAGTGGGCTGCCATTTCCTTCTCCAAGGGTCTTTCCAGCCCAGGGATCAAACCTGGGTCTTCTGCATTGCAGACAAATTCTTTACCACTCTACTACAGGGATTCCAGTCAAATGTTTACCTTTATCAGTCCCTGTAGCGGAAGAGTTCTCAGAGTAGGATTTCTACTGGAAGTGGGGAAAAGGTTTCATCTTCTTTATAGGGATTCAAAGAAGGGAAAAAAAGGGCAGTCAGCTGTTTGTGTTATAGTACAACAGTCATACCTGGCCTTGTAATGATGCCGTGTAATTTCCAAGCATTTTTATGAGAGTTATCTTATTATCACAAGGCCTTGGAACGACCATGGCAATGACCTAGGTCTGAATGCAGGTTCTATTGTGTAGTCTTGGGGAAGCTATATAATCTTTGGAGCCCACACAAATGAAGACATAGACACATACACACAGAAGTGGAAAGAGTGTGGAGACAAGTTCTAGAGGCACATTCAGGAGAATACATTTCCATAGCACCACACCTAGAGCTGCTCAGGTTGTGCACTGAGCAATTCCAGGGAGTACCATTTTTACATAGGTCATGATGGGACTGGCACCCCCCAGAGTTGTGTACCCCTGTACGGGTACCCCATGACGCTCGTGCCCCATGGTGCCCATGGTGAAGTTCTCATCAATGAGTAGGGATTGAAGTTTAAGACTGCCAGAGAATGATTACTTTTCCTTGCAACCCTGATGGGTGGAAAAATAAAAGGACAACAAGAGAAATCCCAGGAAGAAAGAGGATGCCACTTACAGTCCCCGTACTTACATGACTAAGCACTCTGAGAGGGCCACCAGCCCGAGGAGCACAAGCCACTTCATGCTTCTCTGCTGGCTCCAAGCACTCCGGGAAGATCAAGTTCTGAGCATGCAGTGGTGACCAGAAACTCCTACTTATGCATACTCTGACCTGGCTTAGTTGTTCCCTTTAGGCCACTGCCATATCTGATAAGGAAGGTCGTGTGTATGCGTGCTCAGTCATGTCTGACTCTTTGCAACCTTATGGACTACAGTCCTCCAGGTCTCCCTGTCCATGCAATTTTTCAGGCAAGAGTACTGGAGTGGGCTGCCATTTCCTTCTCCAAGGGTCTTTCCAGCCCAGGGATCAAACCTGGGTCTTCTGCATTGCAGACAAATTCTTTACCACTCTACTACAGGGATTCCAGTCAAATGTTTACCTTTATCAGTCCCTGTGAGCGTTGGATAGGAAGTTCTCAGAGTACAGAGATTTCTACTGGAATCTGTTCCTTGAGGCTTGGCTGAAAAATTAAGTGGAATTAAGGGTGGGGAGACTGTTTCCAGCTTGGAGACAAAACCCTGCTAAAAATATGATAAAAGGAAATGCTGGGGGCCATGCTAGACATTCATGATCTCTTGTGGTCTTCCTAGGCACGTCCTGAGATAGATGTGCACTGTTCTCCTCAGTTAGAAGGAAAAGCGACCAAATGGCAAAGTGAAGACTTTAGGGGCAGCCCAGTGACATGCGAACGGCTTTAGGTAGTAGGACAGATGGCCAAGATCGGGCACCTTTGATGCCAGTCTGTGTCAAACATCTAGGCTAGAGCAGTGTTGCAAATGTGCGGTTTTGATATGGGAAGAAATGAGACGCAGGCACCCATAAGATACTTTATCCGACAAACATACAGGGAGACCCCTGTGTGCTGGGGTCTAGGTTAAATGTTGGAGAGTCAAAGTCGTGTAGACACAGGTGGGTCCTTACCTTTAGGGATTAGTGGTCTAGGACAGTTCTCAGAAACTCATGGCCCAGGAGGCAGGAGAAATGAAAAGAAGGGCTGGGCAGACCTCCTGGACCCTGGGCAGCACAGGCCCTATCAGTGGGGGCAGCCTCGCCTCCGCTCCGACCAGCGGCTGCCATGCTGGAAAGCAGGCTGGTTGGCCAAGTTTACAAAAGAAGTCAGAAGTTTGGATGCTTGCCTGATTTTAGATGCTTAGCCAATAAACTTTTATTGGTTGATTTTTCAAAAATATAGTGTGAGCCAATTCTCCAACAGCTGCTTCAGGCTGATCAGTTCTGCATGCAGTACCAGAAACTCCTACTTATGCATACTCTGACCTGGCTTAGTTGTTCCCTTTAGGCCACTGCCATATCTGATAAGGAAGGTCGTGATGCTCTTTGCAACCTTATGGACTACAGTCCTCCAGGTCTCCCTGTCCATGCAATTTTTCAGGCAAGAGTACTGGAGTGGGCTGCCATTTCCTTCTCCAAGGGTCTTTCCAGCCCAGGGATCAAACCTGGGTCTTCTGCATTGCAGACAAATTCTTTACCACTCTACTACAGGGATTCCAGTCAAATGTTTACCTTTATCAGTCCCTGTGAGCGTTGGATAGGAAGTTCTCAGAGTACAGAGATTTCTACTGGAATCTGTTCCTTGAGGCTTGGCTGAAAAATTAAGTGGAATTAAGGGTGGGGAGACTGTTTCCAGCTTGGAGACAAAACCCTGCTAAAAATGTGATAAAAGGAAATGCTGGGGGCCATGCTAGACATTCATGATCTCTTGTGGTCTTCCTAGGCACGTCCTGAGATAGATGTGCACTGTTCTCCTCAGTTAGAAGGAAAAGCGACCAAATGGCAAAGTGAAGACTTTAGGGGCAGCCCAGTGACATGCGAGCGGCTTTAGGTAGTAGGACAGATGGCCAAGATCGGGCACCTTTGATGCCAGTCTGTGTCAAACATCTAGGCTAGAGCAGTGTTGCAAATGTGCGGTTTTGATATGGGAAGAAATGAGACGCAGGCACCCATAAGATACTTTATCCGACAAACATACAGGGAGACCCCTGTGTGCTGGGGTCTAGGTTAAATGTTGGAGAGTCAAAGTCGTGTAGACACAGGTGGGTCCTTACCTTTAGGGATTAGTGGTCTAGGACAGTTCTCAGAAACTCATGGCCCAGGAGGCAGGAGAAATGAAAAGAAGGGCTGGGCAGACCTCCTGGACCCTGGGCAGCACAGGCCCTATCAGTGGGGGCAGCCTCGCCTCCGCTCCGACCAGCGGCTGCCATGCTGGAAAGCAG